>CAUYQV010021443.1:0-30872 GCA_963574575.1 Galagoides demidoff
TGCAGTGAGCTATGATGATGGCACTGTACTCTAGCCTGGGAAACAGAGAAAGATCCTTATCCAAAAAAAAAGGTTCTAGAAATGACGTGAGAGGATCTCCAATAAACAAAGTGAATGAGTTTCAGTGAATGAATTTTGTAACATTACTTATCCTTTTCTATGACAAGGGAGCTGAGGTTCTTGATAGCTGGACTCTAAAGAAAGCCTACAGAAGTTGTACATGAAAACTGGGAAGTCATGAAAAATAAGAGGTTATACGTTAGCAGTGTTTTAAAGGATAACTACATACAAAGGAAAAAACAAAACAGCTAACCAAAAACTCCTACATCATTTGTAAGCACAAAAAACCTAGCATGTTGACAGACCTCTCTTTCAGTAAGCTTGGCAACTTGCACACATGATCCCTTACAGAGAGACAGAATATGACACTGGTATATTAAAAAGAATAAATTAATTCAAAATTTAAACTACTTACCGGCAAGCACAAGGGTGATGTTCAGTACAATGAATATTCCACAAAATAGGCCAACTCTAAAAGTAGTCCATGCTGGTGCAGGCTATGGACAGAAAAAAATAGCATTTTAAGAATAGGACAAAATATCAAATGGATTTAGTATATACTGTAATAAATTAGTAGTATACGCCTCTGAGTTCTACCATGAAAATAATATTCCATAATCTGAATTTTTATAAATTTGAAACAGAAAATCATCATCATTCTATAAATACTAGAATAGAGTTTCCAGTTAATGGAATTCTTTTTTTTTTTTTTGCAGTTTTTGGCCGAAGCTGTGTTTGAACCCACCACCTCCAATATATGGGGCCAGCACCCTACTCCTTTAAGCCACAGTGCTGCCCATACTTAATGGAATTCTTTTATAGAAATCTGAGCCATGAAATAAACAAGACCATATGTTAGGCATCAAATTCCACTTGGCTCTTCATGTACACAGGTCCAGATCCATGCATTCAACCAACAATGAATTGAAAATATTTGGGGTGGGGGGAAACAACCAATAAAAAATAATACCACTGAAAAATAAAATGCAGTGTAAGAACATAGCGTTTACATTGTATTAGGTAATGTAAGTAATCTAGGTATGATTTTAAAGTGTATGGGGAGAGCTAGGCATGGTGGCTTACATCTGTAATCCCAGTGACATAGAAAGCTGAAGTGGGAGGATCCCTTGAGGTCAGGAGATCAAGATAAGCCTGGGCAACATAGTGAGACCTTGTCTTCCCCAAAATTTAAAAAGCTATGGTCATGCCACTATACTACAGCCTGGATGACTGGTATTACAAATAGCATTGTTTTATAATTATGCAATTTATCATACATAAAAATATAATAATGTATTTGGACTATTAGAAATAGTCTAAATCATAAAGTGAATCATAAAGTAAACATGTTGTTGCATGTATCAACAGGTTATTTATTCTTATTGTTGAGCAGTATTTCATTGCATGGATATACCACAAATTGCTTATCCATTTATCTACTGATAGACATCTGGATTGTTCCCAGTTTCAGGCTATTATGAATAAAGCTGTTTTGAACATTTGTGCATAAGTCTTTATACGGACATATGCTTGCATTTGTCTTGGGTAAGTATCTTGGAATGGTATATGTTCAATTTTTTAAAAAATCGCCAAACTCTTTTCCAATGTGGTTATACTCTATACATTTTATATTTACATATTTTACATATATATCTACCAGCAGCATATGAGATAGAAGAGTTCATGCTTCTTCCCACACTTAGTATGATCAAAACTTTGAGTCATTCTTACAAGTATGTATTATCTTATTGTGGTTTTAATTTGCCACCTGTATATCTTTCAGGACTTTTACCCATTTTAAAACTTTTTATTGGGTACTAAAGTTCTTTATATATTCTAAATACAAATGATTTTCAGGTATGTTTTGCAAATATTTTCTCCTAGTCTGTTGTTTTTCTTTCTATTCTTTTAATAGTGCCTTTTGCACTTGATCTCCGCTAAAGGGCCAAGAAGTGATTAATACTAACTTTTGAAGAGCAGAAGTTTTTAACTTTGATGAAGTGCTGCTTTTGGTGTCATTTCTAAGAAATCTTTGCATAACCCAAAATCCCTAGGATTTTGTTCTATATTTTCTTGTAGAAATTCATAATTCTATGTTTTCATTTAGGCCTATGGTACATTTACAATTATATAGTGTGAAGTATGGATGAAAGGGTTTTTTGGATATATGGAATCCAATTGTTCCACCATCATTTGCTGAAAACGGTATCCCTTTTTTCACTGACTTGCTTTGTGTGTGTATCAAAAATTTATTTTCCACATATATGTTAAATCTATTTCTGGACTCTGTTCCATTCCATTGATCCACCTTGACACTAACAGCACATTCTCTTGACTACTGTAGCTTTAATAATAAATTTTCATAAGATAGTATCAATCTTTCAACTTAGTTGTTCCAAGGTCTTGTTTTGGGTATTCTAGGTCCTTGGCATTTCCAAATAATTTTAAAATTTGCTCACCAACTTTTACCAAAAACCCCAAAAACCTGTTAAGATTTTTGAGTTGGAAGATGTTAATCTATAGAACAATTTAGGAAGAAATGCTACCTTAAAAATATTGGGCTTAGACAATATACCCATAAACATGGTAGATCTCTTATTTAAGTCTTTAATTTCTTTCAGCAATGCTTTATAGTTTTTAATGTTAAGGTCTTTACAGATATTTTGTCAGAGTTACTCCTAAATATTTCATATTTTGATGATCTTCCAAATAGTTTGTTAAAAAGTTTGATTCCCAAGTTCTTTTGGCTGATATATAGATACACAATTAATTTTCATATATTGGCCTTATATTCTGCAACCTCACACAACTCGCATATTAGTTCTAGTAGCTACTCTATAGGTTCACTGGATTTTCTACATAGATGAAAGAAAACCATCAATTTTACTTCATCCCTCTACTGTGAGTGCTTTTATTTCTTCTTATCTTATTGCATTGGCTATAATCTGTACTATAATGCTGAATAGAAGTGATAAGAGTAATATCCTTTTTCTTGTATCTAGACTTAGGAGAAAATATTCAGTTTTTCATCATTAAGCCTGATATTAATTGCAGACTTTTCACAGATGCCTTTTATTAGGTTGCAGAAGCTCTGTTATTGATTTCAATTTCACTGCTACCAGAAAACATTCTGTATGATTTAAATCGTTCTAGATTTATTGAGACTTACTTAATAACAGAGAAGATATCACTTAAAATGCTTTTGTGGATATATCTACTGTATAGATATCATCAAATCAATGCTTTTTTCAGTGTAACTGCTGCATTTAGATGAAGCTATGTAGTAGCTCAGCACATCTGAATGCACCTCCCCATACTATCAAAAAATTTTTCATTTTAATCATTTGATGAGACCAAGAAGTTAGCATGTCAGTAAGAATAATTAACAGAGGAAGTACAGGATGAGAAGAGAAATGTGGGAAGACATCACAATTCATTATGAAGTGAAAACTGGCATCTAACTTTTTTAAAAACTAAAATAACAATTACTATTTATAAACTTTAGCTGAAATTCTTTTTAAGGCAATGAAACTACCTAAACAGACTTTTTATTATTAAATAGGCAAAAAACAAACCAACCACTAGAAGGAAATACTAACCTGAGCAGCTCCCAAAGGGGGGACACGTAAACGCTTCATAGCCTTTTGTCTGTCACCATCTTCAAGTTCATTGGTCACTACAGCCTAGAATTAAATTTTGACATAGGTTATACTAAACTTGAGTTATGTGAAAATGATTCTGTACCATTTCTATATATGATATCCTGATACCTTCTGGTGAACGTATATGATAAAGCGAAAGAAGAATATCCTAAACAAGACAGTATGTATCAAAGTTAGCAACTATTTATAAAAGGAATACAGAAATGATGAATTTTCCCCCTAAAAACAGAACATGAATGTAACTGAAAATATGTGGTAAATAGTGGGATTATTATACCTCAGTTTCAGAGATGAGCTGGTTGATTTTCTTGCATGTATAAAATGGGGCCACTTCCACATGAGCCACTCGCCAATCTGCTCCACGAGATGTTTCCAGGATCTTGTCATGCTTCTTAAGGATTTTGCGAAACCCTGTAAAATTCAGATTCTACAGAAAGAAATGAAGAAAATAACTATAATTTCCATCACAATCAAAGAAGATGAAAAATAATAAGCAATAAGCATTGGCAGAGCTGACTAGACAAAGATTGAGTACTCAGGGAAATGGCAATGCTTTCAAAAAAGCATTTACTACTAAAAAAATGAGACTTTTCTTATTTCACTCATTCATTTCAAGGTAGTAGGCTATTAGTAACACCAAGAAACTCTGAACTTATGAACCCTATTATTTCTCTTCCAAATAAACTAAACTCAAAACATTTTTGTTCCCATTTTTCTGTGTACAACTGTTTTGTATAATATAGTTAGCTATAATTATATGTATGGAAGATATACATGGAAGATCATCTAATTCTCTTAACTTTTATTCTCCTTCCATTCATTCTTACCTTGGGGATAAGAGTACAAAAGAGAGTTAGTAGAAAGGAAGAAGTGTTTATACTTACAGTGCTCCAAAACATCATGGGTAGGAGCCCTCACTTTCCCTCAGTCTCTACACTATCAAAATACTATAATGTATTTTGAGAATTTCAATACTCTATTATTCTGATGTTCTTTTCTCAGCATGCAAAAACCCCCAGAAAACTGTGGATATGCAAGGTTAGAGATATAAATCAGAGATCTCTCAAATTTGCTGATCAGACATCCCCATCAGTAAAAAATTGAGGACTAACTCCAGGGTAGGCTTTGCTTGCTTGCTTGTTTATATATTTTTCCATCATAATATATGATCTTAAATTCTGCTTGTGGTACATATATCATGATTTGGAGATAGCTTTTAATCAATTTTCTCTTCTTCCTCATTCTCAAAATAAATGTATTCTTACATAATAGACAACTCCAAAGAATTAAGGATAAAGCAGAACTTTTATAATTAACAATTATTTTTGTTTTCCCAAAGAGCTTTTTATAATAACCCAAAACAAAAGTTGCTAGAAAAGTTAATAAAATAAAATTTACCAAGGGGCTTTCCATGTAATATATAAGCATCGTTAATAAACTATGAAACACTAATGTTTAAAAGCATTACAGGAAAGAGAAAATACCTTTTGTTTATTTTAAAAATTAAATTATAAAGGTATGGATAAATTTCAAAGCAAAGGAACTTGTCATCTATCTTACATAATTACTTTTCTAAATTATTTTCCAACTAGGTTCTTCTTTATATGATATCACCAATGAAGAAAGGAGAATTATAAAAAAAAAGGATGACAATAAGGGCATATATTAATTTAAGATTACTGCAGATCTGAGACCTTAATTACCTTCTATTCTAAAGATCTAATACTTGAGGCAAAACTTTTTGTGTAATTTTTAGTTTCTATATGGAATATCATTATATTACGATCCTAACTACTCATTATTAGTAATAGCCACAAGAATAAAATGAAAAGGCTTGGTGCCTATAGCTCAGCAGCTAAGGGTGCCAGTCACATACACCAGAGCTGGAGGGTTCGAATCCAGCCAGGGCTTGCCAAACAACAATGACAACTACAAGCAAAAAACAGCCAGGCATTGTGGCAGGCGCCTATAGTCCTAGCTACTTGGGAGGCTGAGGCAAGAGAATCGCTTAAGCCCAGTGTGAGCTGTAACACTATGGCATCCTACCCAAGGCAACAGAGTGAGACTCTGTCTCAAAAAAAAAAAAACAAAAAAACAGGGCATAAAGTCTCTTTAAATATTAGGGAGATGCTTTTACTTATTTAACTGTTTATTATTTTAGAAGTAATCTGATTTTCAATCAAATTCTTTACAGATTTAACTATATAAACAAACTTACAAAGAATTACAAAGGAACAAATGCCCTACATTTCCTTAATTAAGTGTACATGGAAGTTCAACTTTTTCAGATTGGGTTTTAAATACTGAATGATCTATCGTAATAGCCTAGATTTTCAGTCTCTACACACATTTGCTGTGACCTAATTTCTTTTCTTTCTCAGGACTTTTTCTTAATACAGTTTTACTGTAGCCTGCAGAAAGGATTCTCTTAATGGTAAATTAAAAAGTCAGGCTCTTTTGTTTTAGGAGTCTCAGTTGTAGGAAAATTAGCTGTTCAACTGCTCTTAGGGAAATGTTGGTACTGGTTAGGAGGAATATAAAAGCTATCACATTATTTCTTATTTTTACTCACCACTATAAGAGATGCCTCTACAAATAAGGAAGCAAACAGTCCTTGAGCCAAGAGCTACTCCTAAATATTATACAAAAGATTTTAGAAAACTAATATTCAAAAATAGAAGTCTCGCTAACCCTGTTTTACCCTGATACAAGGTTTTTAGCCAATGAAGACATTTGAAGTCACAATAGAAACTTCAAGAATAATAGCCTAGATTTTCAGTCTCTACACACGCTAAAGGTTTTCCTTTTTGGATTAGCTTACAGTAATTTATTGGGATGTCTCATTTACTCAAAGGTGTCATTCTCCTGCATAAATTTCTAAGTACCTGATAGTTCTGCAGCAGGATAAGACTGAGGTAGAACTCGCTGAAGGCCAGTTTAAGGTCTTTAATGTTCCTATGTTGCACACGTTCCTCGTGGGACAAGTGGAAGACCGGCTTTCTGCGTTGACGCAGCGTGGTAACACCAGTGCTTTCTTTCTGCGCGTCCAGCGACGACTGAAGTTCATTCTGAAGTGTAGCAAACCTGCGCTGAGCCTCTGCAAGCTTCTCTGTAAGAAATAAAACAGAATTCCCAAAACTTTTTTTATAAGATAAAAAAGCTTATGAAAGTCCCCGCTGATAGATGAATTTTTACTAATTATTCTAATTTGCTTCTCTAGAACCGAGGAAAAAACATTATGTGCAAATATTTAGAGCTGATGGGCAAAAATATTTTGGTGTAACTCTCTCCTTTTATTTTACTCTATACTTCTCTCCCAGTAAAACCTCAAGTATACCCTTTGTTTTTTACAGATTAAGAAATAAAAATGTAAAGAGCTACTAAGAATAAGATGTAAAACAGTACAAATGCTTTGGAATTTGGAAAACAGTGTGGCAGTTCTCAAGAGGTTAAACATACAGTAACTATACAATTCAGCAATTCTACTCTCTTAGAGAGGTACTGACCTCTCTAGGTAGAGACCTAAGTGAACTGAAAACATATATTCATACAAAAACTTGTTTATGTATATAAACTTGTATTCAGAAGAGCCAAAAAGTGGAAACCACCCAAATGTTCATGTTATGACATGGGTAGACCTTGAAGACTATGTTAACTGGAAGAAATTAGACACAAAATACCCCATATTGGCTGACTCTGTTTATATGAAATATCCCAAAAAGAGAAATCCAGAGAAGTAGCTTAGTGGTTGCTCTTGGCAACCACTAAGAGGAACAGGGAGTGGAGTATGGGGTATCTTGCTGGGATGATGAAAATGTTCTCGAATTAGTGATGATGGTTGTACGATCTTGTAAACATACTAAAAACCACTGAATTACATACTTAAAAGGGTGAATGTTACATGGTATGTGAATATCTCAATTATTAGAAAGCTATTAAGAAACTCTTCCAGTTACACAGTTTAGTTCAGAAACAGAATGAGAATTTGGGCTTTTGATTTTTAATCTGCTGCATTTACCACTATACCTCATTCTCCAAGACAGGTATTATAAGAAGGGATTAAGATTGGCAAATTATTTGTTAAAAATACTAGGTGTAACTGGATATCTATGTATTTGTGTTATAAGTACAATTAAAAGTAATACTCCATAACTTTTCTTCCCAGGATATAATTTAGTTCACTAAAACCAGGCAATCTAGGTGCAAATCCTTGCCTCATTAACTAGGTATATGATTTTAGTCAGGTTTTTTTGTTAAACTCTTCTAAGCCTCACATAGGTGAAATAGAGATAATGACAACTCCCTCATAAAGTGGTTGTGATTAAGTGAAATGAAGAATAGAAAATACCAAGGTAGTTAGCACTCAATAATGATGATAATAATAACCAACTATTATTTACAACTCATTCTTTCTCACTGTTCCCCTTTCCTTGCTTTGTATACTGCTCTATTATCTTGTCTTCACTTACCCTTTAGTTAAGTATTTTGTACTGACATTGATTCATGATGATTCATTGTTCTCTTTCTCTTAAGAGAAATTACTTCTATAGGATGCTTACAAAGATTCATCTGTCCTTAATCATTTACATGACCTTCCTCCTGTTAACTTTTATATAATCTATTTATTTTTTTATTGAATGTCTCATGACCTAAAGTTGTGTTCACAACTGAAATCCTATTTCTTTCCAAATGAATCCCCCTATCTATGAAGGGCCTGCGTTAGCTCCTAGAGACCACGCGTACTCCTCTCCATCTCTAATACCAACTGCACTCCCCACCCCAAGAGCTTAGAAAATATTCCCTTCACTTAGGTATAGAGAAATAATTAGTAAGGAGAGCACATGCATCCTTTAAAAGCTCTATATTTATTCTCCATTGTAAGCCAGGAATGGCCTTGAAAGAGATATCTATCTATACCAATGAGGGTAGGGGTCAGGGACTGACTCCACTGATGTTTTCACATGCTTGTTGTTCCATTTAACCAGATGTGCAGAAACCCTGCTCCATGAGGTTATTTCCTGACCTCCCTCTTTGGTATGTGACTGTAGATAGGTTCCCTGACTTCAGCAGAGATAAAAGGATCCTGGAACAGAAGGGCCAGATGGCAGCACTTAACCACTGAAACAAGTTGGGTGCATTTACCTTAAATGGTAACAGGGAAAATCAGTAATGAGAATGTTCTAGCCCACAGAGACTTTGGCTGTATTAGTTGATCATGGTTTTCCTTAGAATAAAATAAAAGGGCAACCTACTAGAACACTGCTTGGTTGATGTAATTAAAAAAACCTCCAGGTCTGGTGGCCAAATACTTGATGCACTTTAGTCATCATGACAGAGTCACAACCTCTCACCTAGTTTCCAGACCTGAGCTAGTTCATACATCCAGAGACCTCTGATGGAAGCAGTAGCCAAGCTCCCTTTTCAGTGGTTCCTGCAGCATTGCCATAGTACACATCTTCCTCCAGCCATTCCTCAGAGGGTCTAGTGACAATTATTAATACTAGTGATTGTGCACTGAGGGAAAGGAAATATCCAGATTTTTCAAGGATTACTAGACATTGGCTTTTGTATTAGTCATGTATTGCCATATAACAAATTATCATAAACTTAGTGAATTAAACAAACCTTATTTTTTTAACTCATAGTTTTGTAGGTTAGAAGTCCAAGTATGACGTGGCTAGGTTCTCTGTCAGGCGCTGATAAAGCTAAACTCAAGTGGTCAGCTGGGTTGCTTTTTTATCTGGAGCTTGGATTCCTCTTTCAAACTCACTTTGTTGGGGCAGAAATTTAGTTCTCTGTAGTTGTAAGAATGAGGTCCCCATTATCCAGCTGGCTGTCATCTGGGTTTTGCTTTTAGCTCCTAGAGCAGTGATTTTCAACCAGTGCACCATGACATACTGGTGTGCTGTGAGATCTTACATGTGCTGCGAATATCTTTAAAGATCATTAATTAAATTATTTTTGAAAGAAGTACAAAGCACAGTAAGTATATTCCTTTTCTTATTTTATTTTTTTTTTTGAGACAGAGTGTCACTGTGTTGCCCTTGGTGGCATCACAGCACACAGCAACCTCAAACTCCTGGGCTTAAGCAATTATCTTGCCTCAGCCTCCTAAGTAGCTGGGACTTAGGTGCCTGCCACAACACCCAGTTATTTTTTTCTTATTGTTGCAGTTGTTTACCTGGCCTGAGCTGGGTTTGAACCCACCATCCTTGGTGTATATGGCTGGCGCCGTAACCACCATGCTATAGGCACTGAGCCTTTTTGTTTTTTTGGATCAACATAATTTAAGTGTGCTGCAGAAGTTTAACTATAGGTTCAAGTGTGCCATGAGATTCAAAAGGTTGAAAGACATTGTCCTAGAGACTATTTTAGAATCCCTCTATCTTGAAATGTCAGTAATGGAGAAACTGCTTCACTGAGTCCTTCACATGCTTTGAATCTTTTCCATAGGATGAGCTCAGTCCCTTTTATTTTTTTCCCTAAAAGCAGTCTATGATGCATCTTCAAGAACACAAGCTTATGTATGCCTTTTATAGCTGGATAAGTGAACTGGTCCTTATAGGTACCAATGCAGAAACATGTTGTTATAACATACTCTCAAATTTAGATTATAAGGGTACTTCTACATCAAACACTTCCATTCACTAAAAGTTAAGTTTAAAATGCATGCTTAGGCTGGGTACAGTGGCACACGGCTGTAATCCTAACACCTGGGAGGCTGAGGTAGAAGAAGTGCTTGAGCCAAGACCAGCAAGAGCAAGATGCTGTCTCCATAAAAATAGAAAAATTAGCTGGGCTTGTTGGCCATGCCTATAGTCCCAGCTACTTGGGAAGATCGCTTGAACCCAGAAGTTTGAGGTTGCAGTGAGCTATGATAATGCCACTGCACTCCAGCCAGGGTGACTTTGTCTTCAAAAAAGAAAAAAAAAAAAGAATGAAAGAATGTATGTTTACATTTGCATCTGATAGTTAAGTGAACTTGGCTCAGTCTCTTTCAAGCGCACCCCTGGTTAGGTTGGGCTCACCTGGGATAATCTCTTTTTCTTATTCAACTGATTTGGGACAACAATTACATTAGCAAAATCTCTCACAGCAGGACCTATGTTAGTGTTTAATAAGTGGAAGAAGGTGCATATACACCAAGGGGAAGGGATCTTGGAGGCCACTGTAGAATTATGGGAGGTGCCACAGCTCTGAACTGATGCAAATTTCTAGAGACTCCAAACCACTGTGGCTGAGCAAACAGATTTATGATGTTCAGGTGAGAGGTGGAATATTAGTCACAGTTAGACTCACAGCAGACCTGGCTAGGCCATAGACTTATCCTATAATTACTTACTCAGTTCCAGAATGTACAATTGAAACAGACATACTGGGCCACTGGTGGAAATCTCCACACTGATTCTGATATATGAGGTAAGTAACATTATGAGAGGAAGGGCTAAGTGAAACTTTCTGGAACTTCTCCCTATCAAGAGAGAACCACAGACGTTAGTGCTACAATCAGAGACTTGAAAGACACAGGGATGGTGATACCTATCACACTCATTTAATCCATCTGCTTACTCTGTGTAGAAGCTAGATGAATCCTGGAGAATGTGAATTAATATAAATTTAACCAGGTGGTCTCTCTAATGACAGGTGTTATTCTGGATATAGTTTCTTCACCAGAGCAAATCAATATAGCTTCTAGAGTCTGGTACATATAAAAGCTATTATGTGATAAGGCAGCTACTCACCAGGCAGAGACCAGCATTGAGCCCCAGATATGGCACCATTCCCCACTGAGACTGCCCCGCCAGATAGGGGCTAGCAGCAGGTTGACTATATTATATGGCTTTTATTATGCAGAGAGCAGAAATTTGTCTTCTTCAGAATGAATGCATTTAAAAAAAAAAAAAGAGAGAGAGAGAGAGATGGGAATTCACTCTATTGCCCAGGCTGGAATGCAATCACAGCTCATTATAACCTCAAACTTTTGGGCTCAAGGGATCCTCCTGCCTCAGTCTTCCACATAGCTGGGACTACAGGTATACTACAAAGCCTGGCTCAAATGCATTCTTGATATAGATGTGCCTTTTCTGTCCTTAATGTTTCTGCTAGCACCACCATCTGCTTGAATGGCTCATCTACATCATGGTATTCCACATATGCTTCACAGCAAAGGCAGAAAAGCAATGGGTTCATACTCATGGAATAAATGGTCTTTTACCACATACCCAGAAATAGATGATCTAATAAAAAAGTTACTAAAGATGAGGTGGAGGGCAAATCTCTATGAAATGATGGGGTTCTGTTATATATAATGACCATATATGACGCTGTCTCCACCATAATAAAAATACACAGGAATCTAGGGGTGGAAGTAGGAATGGCTCCTCTCAAATTATACCTAATAATCTACTCACATAATTTTTGCTTCCCAACCTACAACTTCAGCTCTATCTGCTGGTTAGTTCTCAAGGGGATAATGCTTCTATTAAAGCACTGGTTCTCAACCTGTGAGTCATGACCCCTTTGTAATAATGAAAACACATCGCAGCATTAGGAAGATTGAGAACCACTGTATTAGAGGAATACAATAATAGTTCCACTGAGCTGGAAGATGAGATAGCCATCTGGCCACTTAGAAGGGGTTTACCAGTTAAAGTGATTGATCCTTATTACCAAGGGAAAAGAGAGTTGCTAAAACAAAATAGGCGCAAAGGGGACTCTGTCTGGAACCCAGGAGACCTTCTGAAACATCTCCTGTTACTTCCATGACCAATAACATTATGATAATGGATAACTATAGCAATCAAAAAAAGAACTATTGAGGATTCAGACGCTTCAGGAATTAAAATCTGGGTCATCTCACACAGAAAAAAAAAAACATAGGCAGTTGGGGTTCTGGCTGAAAGCAAAGAAAATATGAAATGGGTAGTGGAAAAAAGCAGTTACAGATATTACATATCAACTACAACCTCTTGACCTTAATTTGTCTCTTACATCTCTCATATTTTCCTTTCCTTACTACTTTGTGTTGCATTCAATGAAAATTCTTCAGCTCCATCTTCTAATTTATAAATTTTTTCTTAAGTTCTGCCTAATCTATAAATTGTTCTACTGAGAGATTATTATAATGTCAATGATTACATGTTCATTTTAAAAAGTTCTAATTGGATTGCATTAATGTACACAGCTTGATTTAATTTTTAAAAAAGTTCTAATTGGCCCTTTTAAGAATATGCTTATCAATCTTAATTTTCTTTTTCTTTGCTTATGATTTTGATACTCTCTTTTATGTCTTTAATCATACTAGACATATATTTTTATTATCTACCTGATAATTCTGTACATTTTATGCAGCATTATAGTGTTTTGAAGTGAAAAGTTGTCAGGATTTCTTTCTAGTCTTCCCTATTGTAAGAAACAGAACAATTCACATGTTTTTAAATCCTATACTGAAGTCAAAGAGAAAAAGCAATCTTAGGGTTCTTTTTATATAAATAAATCATCTCTAGTGGAAATCTGGTTGTCCCCACAATCAAAAACAGTATAGAACTTCTTGGTTCATGATGTACTTAGGTATTTATGTCATATCCACTTAGTAGCTATTTGAAGAAATACTACATACAATATGCAGGCATACATAAAATGAAAGAATGTGAGGATTTATCTAAGGTCAACTATAGATTACTTTTGCTGATTAAAAACCTCACATAACTTGTAAGAGCCAAAAGCCTGAATAGCATATGTAACATTGTTAAAGGACTAATATATGAATTTGCTAATTGCTTAGTGTCCTTAGAGATGTCAATACATTACCATTTCTCACCGAATGCATATTAAAAGTGTGAGAAGTTCAACAGGTGAAAACAAAGAAGACCTATTACTTTCTGTGTAGCAGCAATATGTCAAGAAGTAAACACTTCTCCATCTGGCAAACTCCTTATTCATTTTTCAAGGCTAATCTCAAATATTGCCTTCAATATAGTCTTTCTTATCTAACAACTCTCTTAGTCACAATTTGAATCTCCCTTCTCAGGGCTCTTATGGGACCCTATGTGCATAGTACACTATATATAATTCCTTGTTTATATAATATGTTTACTTCAGTAACTGCAAACTCTGAAGGCAATGGTTATATAATCTTTTTGGTTTTTAGAATAAAAATTTGTTTTTAGTGGCTTTTAGAGGTGTAGTTCACATACCAAAGAATTTACCCACTATATGCATACAATTCACTAGTTTTTAGTAAATTATTACTGTTGTGTAATCATGACCATGATCCAAACTGAGAACATTTTTGTCACCCACGTATGTCCATCATGGCCATTGGCTGTCAGTCCTTACTTACAGCCTCAACTTCCAGCAACCACTCATCTGCTTTCTGTCTCTATAGATTTGCCTTTTGTGCACATTTCAGATAAAGAAATCATATAATATGTAGTTTTTTGTGTCTGTCTGGCTTCTTTAAACTTAGAATAATGATTTTGAGTTTTTTGTAGCATAAGTACGATATACTTTTTTCCTTTTATCATGGAATAGCATTTCATTGTGTGAGTATACCAGATTTTGTTTAAATATTCATCAGTTAGATTTCTGGATTATTTCTAGTTTGTTAAAAACTGTATAAATAACATTCTCATATACATTTTTGTATAGACCATAATCTCCATGTTTGTACCATAAAGAGCTTGCATACAGTAGGCTCAATCCATGTATGCTGAATAAATGAATGGTAAAAGTTCTAATAATCTATATTCCTATACAGAAAAGAAGAAGAAATAAAAATTTGGGGTATATTTTGCTGCTTTCTTTAAACCAGTGATTCTCTTCCTTAAGGACACAGTACTTACATGAAAATACCTGGGTAGGGGACTATAAAGCATATATAGTTTGCAAAAAAATAATATTCAATATTACTACAGCTACGGTATGAGACTTTCTTATCAAAAGGGGCATAACTTTGAGAAAAAATGAGAAATATTGCCTTTGTCACCCAGTGTCCAAATCTATTTTGCAATGACACCTCTGTTTTCAAGAGCCAGATTACCGGGGCAGAGCAAGATGGTGAATCAGAAAGATTGTCAGGCCTAGCTCTCTGAGAGCAACTGAGAAACCAGAGTTAGTCAGGCAGCAGCATTTGGACAGGAGATTTTGCCTACAGCTGTGGCTCGGGGTATACTGCGAGGTGGTGGGGTGCTGGTTGCTGTACGTGAACTGGAGCAGCAGGGTGGAGATCTGACATGCTACGCAAGTCGTATGTGGGTTGCTGGTGGGAGCTGCTGCCGGAAGCTGTGTGTCGGGACTTGAGGAAGCCTTTTATAGTTTTTGGTTCTCAGGGGAAGTGTGTTCACTGCCTGGAAAAGTGGGCAAACCCCAACAGTATATAGCAGCCAGATTTGAGGGCTGGCTGGAGCATTCTTGCTACCTGTTTGGTGATATTAGAGACAGCCCTTCTGGTGAGGTCCTGGCAACAAGGAGTCAGCCATTTTGCCAAGGTTCTGAGAAGGTTGTAAGGTCAGGCCCCCTACAGGAACATAGCCATTTTAGTTCCAAGGGCTAGGAATTCCAGTGGTGATAGGCTCAGGGACTCCAGCACCCCATGAGAACTGTTGTCTGGGGGTATGGAGAAACCTGCCTCTGAAGGATTCAGGAGAGATCTGAGTTCCCAACCCTGCGAAACCTGAATGCTGAGAAAATAATGAGGTGATCACTGTGGATAATTAAATTGGAGGTCTGGTCTATGCCTGAGTTCTAGAGAGAGGTTATTTGCAGTGTTGTCCATCCCCTAAAACTACAGGGCAACTTGATGTCCCAGCAATATACTGCAACACAAATATATTCCTATTAAAGTCAGACCCTCCCACCATATATATATATACACACACACAGACACACACATATATACACATATACATGTATATATGTATATATACACAAAATCAGTTTTTATCTTTTTTTCTTCTTATTAGTACTTTCTCCTTTTTTTGTTGTTGTTCTTTTGTTTATTTGTTACTGAGGTTGCTTACTTAGGGTTATTTAGAGCTTTTTGATATTTTGTGTTGATGTGTTCTATTTCTTGTTTACTTATATGGTTGGTTCTTTTCTTAACCTTTATTTTTACTTTCCTCAAGAGCAAGAGCTCCTGTCTTTTTTGGTGACAGTACTTTAGCCTCATTTATTCTCTCTCCATATTTAACTCCATATTTAACTTCCTCTCTCTCTGGACAGAGACTCTTCTACCTTTCTATCTCTCCCACAATAATCGCCTCTGCAACAGCTGAGATATCTTCTCCCTTTCTCTTGTCTTTCTCCTTTCATTCTTTACTTCTCCCTCTCTCCTTTATTAGATACAATGGTATTTTTAATTTCCTTTATCTATTCTTATCTTAATATTATTTTATTTATTTATTTATTTTTGCTGAGAGTGAGGGGGGACACAGCTGTTAGGCCATAGCACTGATCAGGCTTAAGGGGGCTAAGAGACCTTTCTACCTCTGGCCCTAGGAAGATAGTATTGGCAAGACCATTCTGCAGAATTTTTTCTATTTCATTTTCATTCTTACTTAATTTTTCCTTAGTGTTTTTTATTTTTGCTCTGTTCCTTCCCTTCCTAGTTTTGGCAGAGGCCTGGCTATGCTCAATCTGGTAAGGACTGCCTGCTTTTAAGGAACCCTCCCAGTCCAGTCCTCTCAAAACCCTTGAGTTACAAGTGTGACCTTAGCACCATCCTGATCAATACCATTTCTTCCTTTACTCTCAGCCTTTTTTCCTGAGCTCCTTCTCATCTGTTCTCCAAGTTTTTGTTTCCTCTTTCTTCTGTTATTCCTCCTTTCCTTTTTTCTTTTCTTGTATTCTTTCCTTCTTTTTGACTCTTTCTTTCCCCCCCGTTTCTCTCTGCCTGCTCCTTACCTTTCTCCCCATTTTGGCCACAGACCAAGAGGTCTCTTCATCACATAAACTCTGAGACAAGGTAATTAGAAGCAAAGAAGAAACTGAGAAGTAAAAAGGTACACAAAGAAGTGAACAAGAAGAAAGCACACATGAGGAAGAACAAACAAAAATTCAGGCACCATGAAAAACCAAAATAGAGCAACTCCTCTAAGGAACCATGAGGCAGCTTTTACAGAATATGCATCATATAAAGAATTAATGGATCTGACAGAAAAGGAGTTAAAATATGGATGATTAAGACAATAAAAGGAATGGATGGGAAAACAGAAAGACAGAACTAAAAGTCAGACGAGAGGTATGTAGAATATATAAAAGATATGGATGAGCTTAAAGAAATGAAGGAGACGATCAGGGAATGTAAAGAAGTGATATAAAGTATCAAAAACAGATTAGACCACAGAGAAGAAAGAACATCAGAGTTAGAGGATAAAGTTTTTGAGTTAACACAGTAACAGAGTTAGAAAAAAGGAGAGAGAAAGCAGAGCAGGCGTTTAGAGAACTACAAGACACCATGAAGCATTCAAACATAGGATAATAGGAATCCCTAAAGTTATCATAATATGAACACTTCCGAAGTTTTACTAAAGATCCTGACACACTCTTTCAGATAAATATCAAACCCAAGTCACTTCAACTCTAACAGAAGCCTCTCCAAGACACATTGTAATGAACCTGTCCAAAGTCAAGATGAAGGAGAAAATTCTGCAAGCAGCTAGGAATAAGTGCAAATTGACCTAAAAGGGCAGAGCCACTAGGATGACAGTGACTTTTCAACTGAAACTTTCTAAGCCAGAAGAGCATGGTCATCCACCTTCAACATCCTTAAACAAAATAATTTTCAGCCCAGAAACCGTTATCCCGCTAAACTTAGCTACAAAATTGATGAAGAAATCAAATCTTTTGCAGATATACAAGCACTGAGGAAATTTGTCACAAGACGAGCTCTATAGGAAATACTTAGACCTATTCTCAATACTGAACATCACAATGGACCACCACCAAAGTAAACACCTAGAAACCAAGGGCCAGAGCTTAGCTTCCACAATGGCACAAAGGATAAATCTACACAACAAACTATCTCATAAGAAGATGAATAGAATTCCTCCACACTCATCAATACTCTCAATAAATGTCAATGGATTGAATTCCCCACTGAAGAGGCACAGGCTGGTTGATTGATTGGATTAAAAAAAAATAATAATAAGTCATCCATATGCTGTCTCCAGGAGACACACCTAGCCCTGAAGGACAAATCAAGACTCAGGGTTAAGGGATAGAAAACTGTTTCAGCAAACAGAAATCAGAAGAAAGGTGGGGTTTGTGATCTTATTCTCAGATACAAGCAGATTCAAAGCAACTTTAGTTAAGAAAAACAAAGATGGGCATGTCAGACCAGTCAAAGGAACGATACAACAAGAAGACATCCAATTTTAAACATTTATGCACCTAACTTAAATGCTCCCAGAAGCGATATGATATCCCATAACACCTTAATAGTCTGGGACTTCAACACCCCTTTGACAGAACTGGACATATCCTCTAAACAGAAACTAAATAAGGATACAAAGGACTTAAACATGACCCTAGAACAAATGGGATTAATAGACATCTACAGAACACACCATCCCAAAGCAAAAGAATATACTTTTTTCTCATCAGCTCATGGCATACACTCCAAAATAGATCATATCTTAGGATCAAACTTCAGCAAAATTAAAGGAAATAGAAATTATACCATGTCATATTCTCAGACCACAAGGCTATAATGGTAAAGATCAACTCCAACAAAAATGTTCATACCTACACAAAGTTTTGGAAACTAAACAACCTTATGCTGAATGATAGTTAGGTTCAGGAATAGATAAAAGAGGAATTTGCTAATTTTCTCAGACATAACAATAATGCAGATACAAGTTACCAAAACCTCTGGAATACAGCAAAAGCAGTCCTGAGAGGAAAATTTATTGAGCTAGATGCCTACCATCAAAAAACAGAAAGTGAGCACATCAACTTACTCACACACCATCTTATGGAATTGGAAAAAGAAGAACAGTTTAATCCTAGACCAAACCCCTAAACCCAGCAGAAGAAAAGAAATAACCAAAATTAAATCAGAGATTAATGAAATTGAAAACAAACAAAAAAATCATTCAGAAAATTAACGAAACAAAAAGTTTGTTTTTGAAAAAGTAAATAAAATAGATAAACCTTTGGCCAGACTAACTAGAAACAGAAAAGTAAAATCTTTAGTAAGCTCAATCAGGAATGATAAAGGGGAAATAACAACATGCCACAGAGATACAAGAGATCATCTCTGAATACTACAAGAAACTCTATGCCCAGAAATTTAACAAAGTAGGAAATGTATTAATACTTGGAATCATAACCTCTCCCTAGACTTAATCAAGAAGAAACAGATCTCCTGAACAGACCAATGTCAAGAACTGAGATAAAAAAAACAAAAAAAAATCTCCCAACAAAAAAATGCCCTAATCAAGATGGCTTCAAACCAGAATTCTGTCGAACCTTCAAAGAAGAGCTTATACCCACAAAGCAGAAATTATTCCAAAAATTTGAGGCGGAAGGAATCTTCCTCAACATGTTCTATGAAGCAAACATCACCCCGATACCAAAACCAGGAAAAGATCTAACTAAAAAGGAAAATTATAGATCAATTTCACTAACAAATATAGATGTAAAAATTCTCAATAAAATCCTAGCCAATCAATTATAGTTATCATTAAAAAAGTCATAGATCATGATCAAGTAGGTTTCCTCCCAGGGATACAAGACTGGTTTAACATACGCAAATCCATAAACATATGGATAACGTTTAGTCTAGGGTTAGACTGTTCTTCTTTTTCCAATTCCATAAGATGGTGTGTGAATGAGTTGATGTGCCCACTGTCTGTTTTTTGATGGTAGGCATCTAGCTCAATAAATTTTCCTCTCAGGACTGCTTTTGCTGTATTCCAGAGGTTTTAGTAACTTGTATCTACATTATTGTTAGTCTGAGAATGATAAAAATATCAACAGAAGCAAAAACAAAGACCACATGATCCTCTCGATAGATGCAAAAAAAGCATTTGATAAAATTCAACATCCTTTTCATATCAGAACTGTGAAGAATATAGGCATTGGTGGCACATTTCTCAAACTAATCAAAGCCATCTATAACAAACCCATACCTAATATTATACTGAATGAATTAAAAGCAAAAGCTTTTCCACTCAGAAATGGAACAAGACAAGGTTGTCCTCTATCACCACTACGATTCAGCATAGTGCTGGAAGTTCTAGCCCATACAATCAGGCAAGAGAAGGAAATAAAGGGCATACATGGGGGCAGAGGAAGTGAAACTCTCCCTCTTTGCTGACAATATGATCTTATACTTAGAGAACCTCTAAGACTCAACCACAAGACTCCTGGAAGTAATAATAATTAAAAAAAAAACAGTAATGTCTCAGGCTATAAAATCAATGTCCACAAGTCAGTAGCCTTTGTATATGCCAGTATCAGCCAAGATGAAAAGCTAATCAAGGACACAATTCCCTTCTCAGTAGCTTCAAAGGAAATGAAATACCTAGGAATATACTTCACAAAAAAGGTGAAGGACCTCTATAAAGAAAACTACAAAACCCTAGAAAATGAAACCCAGAATGCATTAACAAGCTGTGGCATATGTATACCATGGAATACTATTTAGGCACTAAAAAAGACAGAGACTTCACATCTTTTTTATTAACCTGGATGGAAGTGGAACATATTCATTTTAGCAAAGCATCACAAGAATGGAGAAGCAAGAATTTCTGTTCATGCCAGTAAATCAAGTAACTGTGAATATTAAAAGATTATTATTTTAATAATATATGCTAATGCCCTAGGCCTCACGTAAAATACTTGATAAAAATTTCCAATAACCACTCAAGAATTTTCAAAGCACCTATGTGTACCTAAAAGAGCTAAAGTAAGAGCTATCAAGATCTTTGTTTTCACCAAATTTATCTTTTTCTTACTTTTAGAAAAAGTTATTTTAAAACTGTATCTTCAGAATAGCAAAGCTATTATCCTGTTATACAAATGAAGAATCATTCTTCATAAAACAGTATCCTGGAATATTTTTATTATTTATCTTTAAATGTTACCATTGTGCTAACTTGATTTATGGACCTTGGTATTACTCAAAATACAAAGTAAGTTTATACGAATGTTGATCTGTCATAGGTAATTCAAGATAGTTAATCTTGTTATGTTACATATAATTTTTTTTTAAATAACAAATTCACTTTTAATTGATTCCAGATAAAAACTATTTGGAGAAGGTCAGTAATTGTTTTAGCCCCTAATGTGTTGGATCTATAGCCTAAACAGCTTTGAGGAACTGGGTTAACTAGTTATTTTCACTATTTCACATCATCTACAGCAGTAGTTCTCAACCTTCCTAATGCCATGACCCTTTAACACAGTTCCTTGTGGTGACCCCCAACCATAAAATTATTTTTGTTGCTACTTCATAACTGTAATTTTGCTACTGTTATGAATCATAATGTAAATATCTGATATGCTGGATGTATTTTCATTGGTCATGACCCACAGGTTGAGAACCACTGATCTACAGTATTTAAAAAAAAGGTATCTTATCGGTTTAGGTTAATGCACAGCTGGCAAGCAAATCTAGTCTCTTATATTCCCTATTTTTTCTTTAGCTCTTCTACTTTGTTGATGTAAGCGTTCATGGCATCTTCCTTGATAGTCCCTTTCAGTTCATTCCAGGCATCCCACTTGGCCTTGCCTTTGAAGTCCAACATTCCAGGTGGTTCTGTATTCACATCACCCACAGTCACTTGTTTGTAGTGGCTATGAACAGCATCTTATTATCCGCTGGCTTGGTTGTGAGATACTTAATCTCCTTGGCAGCTTTCTCGAACTCAGCCAAAGACATACTGGCAGGTCAGCAAAAGTCCCTGGAAATTTGTGGAGGTGTCGAGCAGGAAATGACAGTGTATGACTCCGCTGGCAAGTGCCTTTAGAGGCTGAACCCCAGGCCTACAAGTAAGTTTTATATGGAATTCTTACCCCTTGAAATTATATATCTCAAATACTGAAATCTGTGTGTGAATAAAACATCCTATTCTTCCACTTTTCTCTCTAATCACCAACTCACTCCTTACTATCTTACAACTCCAGTCTCAGTAGACTATTATTGTCCTCACATCCAAGTATGAAATGTACTTTAATGCCACTATGTGTCTGGTTAGACATTTTTCTTTTTCTAGAACATTACGTTCCAATTCCCCCTGTGACCATCCCTAGACACACTCCTCCAAGAATATTTGGCAAATGCCTATGAATTTTCTAAGGCCCAACTTAAATTTCACTTCTTCTAGAGGCCCTTCTTTAATCCTTCTCTTTCCCTGCAAGTAAAGCCAATGCTTCTTCATGTAAGTTTTTACAGTACTTTACAAAACTAAAATCACGATGCACATATACTTTTAAAAAAATTACAATTAGTAAATAAACACAATAGGTGTAACTACCAAATAACACTGTGATATTTTCTATTTTACTATATTTTATTCATATTTTTAAAAATGTCTTGATGACCCAGCTATAGTCATGCACTATAAATGATATTTGGTCAATGACTGACAGTGTATATGATGGTAGTTCTATGAGATTGATAAATCACATGTTTACTACATCTTTTCTATGTTTAGATATGCAAATACTTACCAATGTGCTGCAAATGCCTACAGTACTCAGCATAGTAACATGCCATACAATTTTATAGCCTAGGGCAATAGGCTATACCACACAGCATAGGTGGGTAGTACACTGTACTATCTGTACTTACCGTGTTTGTCTAAGTACATTCTATAATGTTCACACAATAACAAAATTGTCTAACAACATATTTTGCAGAACACATTCCCATAGTTAAGCCAATGCATGACTGAATTTAATTTCCTGACTTACTGAGTCACAACACACAATTTAAGAAAATATTAATTTAGGCAATACTTTGTTTGTGAAGATGTGAAAGATTTGGAAACTGTGTTGCTCATGACCATGCATATTCCTTATCATATCATGCCTTTTAGTCTTAGAAAGAAACAAAAGGAGAAATAAAGGTGAGGGGGAGAGAGTGAGAGCAAGAATGAGAGAGAAAGAGAGAGAAAGAGAAGGACGGTAAGAAGGAAGGAGAAAAGGAGGTAAGGGAGAAAGAGAAGGAGAGAGGAAAGGAGAAAAAAATAGAGTTAGTTTCACATAGCTTGTTTTTAATAGAAGCCTATTAATCATCTTTTATTGCCTATTAATCATCTTTTGTTTAACAAACTAAAGAAAGAAAAGTTTATGGTTGGCTGGGCATGGTGGCTCATGCCTGTAATCCTAGCACTCCAGAAGGCTGATGGTGAGAGGACTGCTTGAGCTCAGGAGTTCGAGGCCAGTAAGAGTAAGACTCCATCTCTACAAAAAAATAGAAAAATTAGCTGGACGTAGTGGCGCTTGCTGATCATCCAAACTACTTGGGAGGCTTAGACAGGAGGACCGCTTAAACCCAGGAGTTCGAGGTTGCAGTGAGCTATGATGACACCACTGCACTCTACCTAGGGTGACAAAGCAAGACTTTGTCTAAAAAAAAGAAAAAGAAAGCTTATTGGGGATAACATTATTGTTATTGTGATTTTAATTTTCATCAGACATGTTAACAAGAAAGCAAGTGAGACTGGCTGCTTTAATTTCACTTCCCTTACTATGTTCCTCATTCCTTTAATTTTCTTAAATAACTGATTCTACTGCAATGAACACAAGAGAATCATCATGCAGGAAGAAAGGCTAAGACATGAAAATTTCAAACAACATTACAGACCTATGATCATCTTAATTAATTAAATACATGCTTCATCTGCATTTTAACACACACATAGGTAAAGAGCAAATCCAGTCATTTAGTCATAGTTTAGATATGTAAATAGTAGAAATATCACATACAAGATGAACATTTAGCATTTCAGGGAAAGACATTTTTTGTTTCATTACACAAACTTACTGGCATAACAATATATTGTACACCAAATGCTTTTTGTATAATTATAACAACATAATCAATAACAAAGAAGAATAAACATAAAGGAAGACAATGTAACATACAATTATAGGAATAACAGAAAAACCCATATAATAGAAATAGTTCTATTATCTAATTGGTCTTTTATACAAGATAGAAAATATTTTATAGCTAAGAAATAAGTGTTTCTAGTATCATAATTTTCCTACTAATAAAACTCCAATGTAAGTTCCTCCCACCCTTTTTCCCTCCCTCCTTCCTCCCTTCCTGATAAAGAAAGGAAAAGCACATTAACACTTCTGTGAATTTATGGAAAAACTAAAGCCAAAAAATTAGGAGCAGCCATAAAAAAACCAAAATTACTTAGAAACAAAGGAAAAGCATTCAACATCCAACCACTAAAAGGACTTGACTGTTTAGTGGAACATTAAAAGCAACACATTTATTCTGAGAATTTTTTTTTTTAATGTAGGCACATAACAAACAATGTTCAGAAGCAAAGAATTTTGAATGAAGAGAAAGGGCAAACTGGGAAACGAGAAAGATGTAACATGAAGCCATCAGCTAGGTCAGCTGCTCAATGGAAAAGGACAGTACTGAAAAGAAAAGGTGAAAGAAACCACAGAAAAGGTTTCTAATACTATATAGTCTTTAAGATTGATACCATTTCTAGTGATAGAGACCTAGAAGACTTTAGAGATTAGCAATGCTTCTACCACAAAAGACCCCTCCTTTTAAAAATTCCCTTCCCTCCCATGATCTTCAAATAAGATTTTATGTATAAATCTAAATAAATGTCCATTTCTTATCAATCATAATACATAGTAATAAAATAATTTAAATCAGGTTTTCCGAATTTCAAAAACACCTTCTGACTCCAATATTCCGAATGTTAAATAGTTCTGTGGAACCTGAGGGAGCTGGGAATCCATTTGCTTGTTTTATAGGCAAGTGCATGGAAGTCTAGAAAAGGTACAAAGTAAAGACTTCAAAAAACAATTCAAAATGTAATTGGTAAGTAACAGAATTGGCATGAAAAATATCCAAATTTTAGTGGCATTCATTCTGTTTTGTTTGTTTGGCTTTTTTGGTGTGATTAAAAATGGACACAATAACAATTATAGTAATTTGTTTCAGGTATTTCAAGGTTTCAGTTAAAAATATACCTCACTTTAAAACTGACCATTTTTACCTGTTTTTATAAGATTTAAGTGAGTTGAGGTGGGTGATTAAGCTGAACTCACCTCTGTGTCATTTATAGTTTTTCATGCATCCTAGTGTCTGAGGATTGCCATCTACAAGACAATCTATCATGGAGAAGGTAGCTAAAGAGAAAAAAATGATACTGTCTAGGATAAGTGCCAAATTCTATTTCTGTCAATCATGTATTCATAGTACTCATCATTTCCTGACCTGGCAAAAAGTAAGTATGGAGACTTAAGAGTGTGTACCTACTCTGTGATGACATCAGGAGATATGCCTCAATAGCCCTCCCAATGCACAAAGAAAAAGAAAGTTATTCAATTATAGCACCGAAATTTTTAATACCACCTAGCCTAAAATTATTTTTGAGAAGTAACCTAGTTTCCAAAATATTATTTTTCAAACTGAGGGTTACAACCTAATGTGAGGTCATGGAACCAATTTGGGGCATCATAATAAGCATTTTAAAAAATCAAACAGAAGTAGAAAAATATAGAGCACAGAATATACACGGTGTCCCAAAGATTGCTCACAAAGTTGCCATACATGGGGAAAATGGGAATTTGTAGCTCAATGTACCTTAATTTAAAAAATATTCATTATACAATGTTATAACGAGGTGGCCAACATGCAGAAAACATTTTATAAATATTTTGTAAAATTGTGTAATGAATATTTTATAAATAAAGGTACATGAGCTACAAATTCCCATTTTCCCTATGAGCGGTGACCCTGTATTATAAGTTCTAAGGATATGTATAGTATCATGGAAAACATTTTAAATTACTTAAATATATTGTGTGTTCACATGCACAAATGCATAAAAACATACATAAAAACATGCATGTCTGTATATGTGTACTGGAC
Source organism: Galagoides demidoff (assembly GCA_963574575.1). Classification (NCBI taxonomy): domain Eukaryota; kingdom Metazoa; phylum Chordata; class Mammalia; order Primates; family Galagidae; genus Galagoides; species Galagoides demidoff. The sequence continues at coordinate 25,807 of CAUYQV010021443.1, forward strand.
TATAATGTGGATGTATTTTTTCACTATAATTCCAAGTATAAAAAGTATCTACTACTAGGAGGAGATATTTTTCTTTGTAAATGAAAAATGTCTGATGCAAATAATCTATTCATTGTGATATAAATAATACATTTAAAGTTGTGATCTTACAGACTTTTTTCAAAAAAGTCAGAATAAAAGAAAAATGCTAATAAACTTGACATATAGTTCTGTATTTTTCATTTATAACCTTATATCCTATTCAATAGGCTTTTCTCAATCTAAACACTCATCTCACTGCCAATGGCCTCTACTTTAGTCTCCTCTTCAATCTATATAGTTGCCCTCTCCTCTGCCTATATTGCTAGTTCCTCTACCTTCTATCCCTAATTCTGGGAATTATCTTTATCCTTAGAACCTTACATTCCCTTCTGTACATTTTTCTCTTGCAGAAAATGTACCTGTTGGGCACAGGGTTTTAAATAATATTTCTATTTTGGTTTTGCCTTCTAGGTCCTGTACCCTGGTGAAAAAGATATATATATGCCGTTTTCTTTCATGGCTCTTGTCTTTGCACAAACTTTTTCCTTTGCCTGGGAAGGAGTCTCACCTTTAATGAAAGATGAGGGGAAGGATCCAGAGTTAAGAAATTTGCTTCCTTGCTCTTTTATTTTTAGTTTGAAGGTAGTAACTTACTAAGGAGACCGAACCAGTAAAATGGGAAGTTAAATATATTTTATTCAATAATTCTTAGAGGAAATAGAGCAAGGTCTTGAAGAGTTGAAATTCAGTCAGTAGTTATACAGACTTGCCATGGAGTATCTCTTCAAGAAAGAAAAATAAACAAGGAAGAAAATAAATAAGGACAAGAAAGTATACCAGGGGTCGTGCCTGTGGCTTAAGGAGTAGGGGGCGCCAGCTCCATATACGGGGGTGGGAGGTTCAAGCCCGACCCTGGCCAAAACTGAAAAAAAAAAAAAAAGTTTATAGGTATTTGCAGTAGGGGTGACATACATCTGCATGGTATTATATGACAACAGAAGTTGAGGACCTTTATTTTTATTTATAAAGTAGGGAATACAATGAACATAACAGAGAAGATGGTGAGGTTAGAATTCAAGAGAATGGTATAAGGTTTAGAAAAGCACTTTAGAGTGAAAAAGGACACTGATTAGAATCCACAGGCAACTTTGAGGACATAGTAAGGGTATAACGAATTTATAATGGTTCCAATTTTTTCCACTGTTGTTTTAAGTGGCCCTAGGAGTAAGTATAAAGAAGGTAACGGATGGAATGGTCAACTTTTAACAGGTAGTCATAATGTAGGGCAATGAGGGTAAAGGGATTAAAAGCACAGGGTACAAAATGGTTAAAATGACTGATGGAAAAGTAAGCAATTCTGGGAGGGGCATGATCTACTGGAATAAAATGAGAGATCCGAGAAACCTGAGGTTTATGAGATGCAAAAACAGAAGTAAGAGAGTAGAAAGTTTAAAGGCTGGGAGATACAGTCACAGACCTTCATATTATTAGGGTTTAGTATTTTAGAGGAGAGCAATTCCGGGTAGTGCATATGGCCATGGGTATATGTGGCCAAAAGTACAGTGTAATTAAAAACGATTATCCACAAGGACAATGAAATCATCCAGGGTGATGACTGGGAGCCAGGAGTTCTCAATGAATAACCAGGAGGTCAGGAGATGCAAACAAACACGAGGAAGAGAATAAAATGCTCTCCAAAATGCTGGATGCTTAAAACATTCATTTTTTACAGGAATACATACAAATACTAATGTGGAAGAACAACAGTGGCTAAGGAAATGCTGGACTCAGCTTCTTGTCTTCTGATAGCTCCTTCTTACAGACTCTTTTTACCTCTTTCCATTTCTTATCTCTCACTATGTCATAACAGAGAATGATCAGTCTTTCTACTGGAAAGAGCTGCCAAGAAAGGACAGATGAGTAAGATGTTTCCAGAAGTTGTGGATAAGCAAGAAAAAAAATCATTCTCTCAAAGAAAAAAAACCTACTAAAGTCATGAAACTATTCATCCTCAGACTGACCCACATTAGTATTTGGTTTATGATTATATTAGTTACAAGACTATAGTATTTCCAAAGTCTGTGCCAAGAGATGAAAGTATATTCTCAACAATCATGACTGAAATAAAAGAAAATTAACATCTCTAATAACAATGTATTAATAGCAGGAATGTAATTTGTATATTAAATATGAAAAGGAATAATATAAAGAGTACTTTTATATTTTTGATATTACATAAAACTATAAACTAGATTTTTTGGTTATCCATTACTACTCAAGGAATAGATATATCATATCCAATGGGTATTCCAGTTATCAGATCGTAAATTCAGCAGTGTAATAGGGACTATGTGTAAGGTTTCCAGAGTCTGGATGAAATGCCTTTCTGAACCTAACTCACTTTGTTCTGATTTTGTGCTCATGTATGTAACTATCTCATCAATCAACTAGGTTTCACAGGATCTTAATGTATAAGGCAGTGTTCTAGAGCAAGGTTTCCAAAAGTTTTCATTATGAAGACACTACATTGTTTCATTTATATATATTATATATACTATATCCTATATTCATATATGTATATATGAAACAAAATTTAAAAGGGTCAGACTTAAATAGAAGTTCTAGTATTTTCTTCTCACATTCCGGTAGCATGCTGCCATGCTGGAGACTACTGCTTTAGACAGACATATATGAACATTCTAGGCAACCAAAAGGCAAAAACTGACATAACTGACAAGCTGGAATTGTATAAAACCAAGTTTCCGACTCTTTAAAGCTTTCGGGCCATCATGAAGCTCCATCAGGATACTACTTCACAATGAGGCGCTCAAACCCTTTTTGCTGTAATAAAACAAGCAACAATCACACAAAGCTCAAACACTGAGAGACCAGATGTGCTCTTAGCCCAACTAAAGAAATCATCCTTTATATGCAAGGAAACATGAATCTCAATTTTAAAATGTTAATCAGAAGTTTAAACTACATGACAGAATTTTCCTTTCCCTAGCCGCAGAAACTTGTCTCTTGTGATTGATTACTCACCTGAATAAAATGTGTTGATTTTGGCAAGTTCCTTTTCACAGGTTTGGAAAAATTTTTCTTCAAACTTGGCAAAATACCTCTTTACTGTGTCCTCATCCGTAACTGAAAGGCAAAGCAAACAATATTTAAATTTTATGTCTTAAGACCAATTGGGCAAGCTAAGGAGATAAAAAGTTATCATTTTCTTAGTCTTCTATGTGTTTTTCTTTGAAAAAAAAATAAATTATGAACTAAATTGAGAAAAAACTACCAGTCAAAGGTTTCTTCGCAGGAACGTAACTCTTCTTTAATTGAATGAGACTCTGTGAAGTTCTACTGTAATAAATTCATAATGTTGAAGAAAATAAATATTCTAAGACTTTAGAAGAAACTCAGATGTGATCAAGGAAGAAGTAAACTATTAGGAGTTAAATTGAGTTTCAGGAAGGAAAAAATATAAGAACAAAAGTATGAAAACATGAATCTATGTTTCTACAAAAAAAAAATTGATTTTCTTCTATGTTAAATTACTATCTACTCATTTTTACTTGAGCTTCACCAGACAGAGAAAGATGTGTGAAGATGAGTATAAATTAGATGTTCTTAACCTTCAGGAGCTAGGTAGTAAGATAAACGAGTTGAGCAACTGGATGACAGTACAAGTGTAGAGATAAATGACAACTGACATCTTCAGGATAAGAACGGGTATAGATTCTGGCAAACTGGAAAGCATATGTACACCTAGTTGCTGCTATTTGGTGATATGTGGCCCAGTTTGTCAAATTTTCCAATTTTTCAAGAGAAGCCATAAATCTAGATATTTAAAAAACACTTTGTGGGCCAATCAATATATGCTTCCACTAGCTGGCTCCATTTTGTGAATTGTGTCACATAGCACATCAATCTACTGCATCCCGTTAAGTACAGATACATATAGCCTCATAAACTCCAAGCCTAAAAGGGTAAGTTTCTAGCCCAAGTGATATCTGACTAGACGCTCTGGATGCTAATCATAATGTAGAACTATCTAATTTCTAGATCTCTGGGGTACTCTTAGCTTAAAATGTATAGGAAAAGTACAGGTTCCTTTCTGTACCCAAAGTGACCCCAAACCTTGGGACTAGTGCAGTCCCAAAACCTCTTAAATAATCCACTTGTCTAGGAATAAGGGAAATGGTATTTCCCTCAGTAATATGCAGTACACACAAATCTATAGTACTAGAGATATTTTAAAGAAAAACAAAAGCTTAAAGTCCTAAAGAACATCTTCTGGAACCTATTCATTTAATTTAAACACAGATGTAAAAAAATTAACACCACATAAAACTTTAATTTATACAACCTACTTCCCTATTTCATACTCTTTGGACCTGAACAGATAATGCAGGATATTCTATTGATTTTGCAGTAAAAATGGATGCCACTTTAAATTCATCATGTAAGCTCAGCAATGTAGGTACAATAAAGGCTACAGCTGTCCAAGGCCACTGAGAATTACTTTTTCAAAGCATAAAGCAGGTCATAGCTTTTTTCTTTATAAAGAGGACCTTGAGTTAAGGAAGCTCCATGGTAACAGATACTGTGTCTAGCTATAGCTGATTTAAAATAAGAGTAATAGCTGATTCTACTTAATTATCTTTTTTCCATTTTTATTTTATTACCTATTACTAAAGAAAACCCAAAACAAAACATAGGCTTGATCGTATTTACTTTGCTTCTCTCCATTAACAGACAACTTTCATTAACATAAAGTGATAGAAATAAAGTTGTTCAACAAAGTGATATAAATATAGCTTCTATTCTTAAAATAATTTTAACACACATTAATGTTTATAAAGCAGTTGCATATTCAACACCAACTACATAAAATATTACCAAGAATTTAAAAACAAGCAGAGGAGGTAAACTCTCCCTCTTTGCTGATGATACGATCTTATATTTAGAGAACCCCCAAGACTCAACCATAGACTCCTGGAAGTCATCAAAAAATACAGTAATGTCTCAGGATATAAAATCAATGTCCA
>CAUYQV010021446.1:0-10494 GCA_963574575.1 Galagoides demidoff
GGCCAAACAACAACAATGATGGCTGCAACCAAAAAATGGCCGGGAGTTGTGGTGGGCGCCTGTAGTCCCAGCTACTTGGGAGGCAGAGGCAGGAGACTCGCTTGAGCCCAGGAGTTGGAGGTTGCTGTGAGCTGTGATGCCATGGCACTCTACCCAGGGGGATAGCTTGAGGCTCCGTGTCAAAAAAAATAAAATAAAATAAAAATAAATAAATTGGAAAGCTCTGGAAAAATGATAATTAGTCGGGTTTCTAACTATACAATTTTGAGTGATCCAGGTATTGACAAATCCAGAAAAACTCAAAGTTTGTAAAAATTTTCAGCCTGGCAAGATTCTGTAGAGTAGCAAACTACTTATTCACATTTTCCCCATCAATAATAGGGATAGAATTTCTTTTTTTTTTTTTTTGAGACAGAGCCTCAAGCTGTCCCCCTGGATAGAATGCTGTGGCATCACAGCTCACAGCAACCTCCAATTCCTGGGCTCAAGGGAGTCTCCTGCCTCAGCCTCCCAAGTAGCTGGGACCACAGGCGCCCGCCACAACGCCCAGCTATTTTTTGGTTGCAGCCATCATTGCTGTTTCGCAGGCAGGCTGGATTCGAACCTGCCACTTTAGGTGTATGTGGCTGGCACCTTAGCCACTTGAGCCACAGGCGCCGAGCCAGGGATAGAATTTCTACTGGGCAATCGGCCACCTAGCTAATGACTACTTGTCTTGTCCTGAAAGCAATTGATTGGGTCTGCACTTCTCCAGTACCTTTGCCTTTCACTGACTGGTGGATGGTGAGAAGTGGATCAGATTCTTTGGACTCAGTCAGGGAGACACTGTTGAAGATGGCAGTAGCATTAATGATCCTAGACTACCAACTTCTAGACCAGGGGTCCTCAACTTTTTTAAATAGGGGGCTAGTTCACTGTCCTTCAGAGCACTGAGGGGCCAGACTGTGGGCCCAGGACGAGTCAGCTGCTAAGCAGGACAGGCAGCAGTGGCAAAAACGCCCAGCAGGCCGGATGAATGTCCTAGGTGGGCCACATGTGGCCTGCGGGCCGTACTTTGAGGATGCCTGCTCTAGACCAATACATGAAAAAAATTACCTTTATCTTATTTATGCCATTATACTTTTCAGAAGCATTTTTCTGCATTTGGACCTGTATCATAATAGGTGAAAGGAGGCATTGGTTTAGTGCCTGACAGTACACTGTTCTCCAGTTTTTCTTTCCTTTTTTTTTTTTTTTTTGGCTGGGGCTGGGTTCGAACCCACCACCTCCAGCATATGGGACTGGCGCCCTACCCTTTTGAGCCACAGGCGCCGCCCCTTGTTCTCCAGTTTTAACTCCACTAGGATTTAGTCCTAAACCAAGTAAGATAGGTCAGGGGGCATTTATACTCAGTGGAAATACCCTGTTGATTATATACAACTTAGTTTTCTCTCTTTTCCCCTTAGAATAAAAGTACGTTTTCTTTTTCAAGAGAATTAATGTAACAACTACATAATGAAGTCCTATTTCTGAAATAGTAGGCCAATATATTTTCAATCTAAAAAATACTTTTTTCCTTGTTTTTCTATGACTTCTCCATCGAGACACTGGAATGACTCTCCTTAAGAGGGAAGTTCAGATCCAGCTTAGAACTGTTCACAAGCTATCTGTTGTAAAAATTTTTTTCCAACGCATTATTTTATTAAATACAATCAAAGCATGAATTGTTAGAAAAATTTAAAAGGCCAGACCTAACATAGGAGGCAAAAACTTTTTTAAATTAAATTCAACTGATGTTTAACACAATAACTAAGAAAATGCCATGAAGGCTATGAAAATATTTCAAATTGTATATAAAACCAGCACACTGTACCCCATGACTACATTAATGTACACAGTGATGATTTAATAAGAATTCAAAAAATAAATAAATTCAACTGATGTAAAATTACTGTGCCAAATTTCTATAAAAGTTTCTAAACACTTATTGTCTCTTAATTAATTATTACAGACAGTAACAAAGAGTTCAGGGACAGAGAACAGTACCTGGGTAGATCTGGTTCAGGACAAGGGAATCATCGGTGACTTGTCAGTTTCAAATTAGACTCTCTGGGTTCATGGAGAGGAATTCACCTTCAAGGCCATGGCTTATTGAGAGATAAATGGTTTTCTGTTCCCAAAATGTCCCTTCACATATCAAGATCAGAGTTTAGGGGTCTGATGCAGGGGTGTCCAAAATTTTATCTTTTCTGCCACACATTGGAAAAAGACTTGTCTTCGGCCACACACTAAATACACAAACAATAACGAAAGCTTATGAGAAAAAAAAAAAGGTCCGTGCATAATTTTTCTGGTATCTGATGCTACAGAGAAGCAAACAGTCCTCAAATAATATCCATGAGCCTGCAGGCTACAGGTTGGACACCCCTGGTGGGTGCAAGGCATGGTATTGAGAGAAGCAGGATATGACCTGGTGTTCACATCCCAAAAGAGAAAACTTCTTTCAATAACTGGAGAGTGGAGGACAGAGAGGATGACAGGGAATCTGATAGAACAAAGTTCTGTCCTTGAGGTTGAATCCCCTTGGGAAATAGCCATATATATTTGGAGAACCCAAGAACTGCTTCCTTGGGTCCTGGTTGGGAAGATGTGCCCTGTTCAGCACAGCATCATGTCAGTCATGACATGGAAGCAGAAGCCACCAGAATGGAGGGAGGTGTCCAGAGAGATGGTTCCAATAGAGCACTCCCACATTCCACACCTGTGTGTGGTGTCAGCACATCTCAGTGAGGGAAACATGGAATCCCAGAGAGGCTTATTGGAGGGAAAGAGGTCTGGGCTCAGCGGGAACAGACGGTACTGTGGTCACGGGCAATGATGAGGACCCTTGGGATTGGGAGTGGAGCCACTGAAATCCCCTTAAAAGACAACAACACATCATCTAAGAATCTTCAAACCTACAATGCTGAGACAAGCAGAATTGCCTTGTTGATTTCAGATTTTGGAATGTAAATCTTTGAATAGTGACTGCTGTTGTGATTGAGTAGAACAGCTCCAAAAGTCTAAAATTTGGCAAATATCTTAGGTTCACCAGTGAAGTGAGAGTTCTTCTAATTAAAGATTGAGAGGTATTGAGACCAAGGGCTTGGGAGTCAGGCTGACCTAGGTCTAACCTTGTTTTTGCCATTCACTTACTCTGCAACCTTGGGGATAAAATTTCTCTCCTAAGTAAAACAGAGATAGAATATCTTTGAGTATTGTGATGAAGATTAGCAAGTATTCAGGTAAATCACCTTCACCCTGTGTGTGCACTCAGTACATAGAAGATACTGAGAAACAGAAGCTGTTTTAATCTCGACTTGGGCTTTGCAAGCTTCTAAGAAACTGACACCCTTCTCCTTTAGTTCTGCTTTCTTACAAGAAAGAAGCAAAAGGTTGTCATTATGTGTGTCCCAGGAAGAAGAAAGACTGACACCAAACCCTCGGTGTACTCGAGACTTTGATGTTCAGCAAAGCCTACTCTAACTTCAGGGGAGAGACTGTACTCAGCTTTACTATTAATCAGCATTATCTGACTTTATTCTTTTGAGTCACTTTATTTTAGTAATGGCAAAGGTGTCTCATTATGTCACAGGGGTTAAGCAAGAGCCATTCATTTACTGGTAGTGCCTTCCTGGGGCCCAGACTCTATTCCAGCTGGAAAGCCCAGGTCTACAGCAGCTACTCAGAGCACTGACACAGACTCATGTCTTGACTTAAACACTTTGGGTCCTTGAATCCGTATGGGCAGTGGACCTGACATAACATGCTTAAAGATGAGGGGAGCTCCCACACTTAGTCCTCATGCAGGCACTGTGGTCCCCCAGCTGGTCTATAGCCCCCTTGGTGGCTCTAGGAGCAGACTTCTCTAAGCTTGAGAGGCAAGCATGTCACTCAAACTACTTGTGGTTAGAATGACTTTGGGGGCTGCTAAACAAAACAAAACGAAAAGAACAAAAAAGGAAAAAAATGCCTGTTCCAATGAGTGTGTTCCTCAGCCACTCCATTCTGATATTCTCCTTGTCCTTGGGGAACATAAATCCTGTAAAACAAGCTGTGTATATCATAGTTCACAGAGGTGATCTACAATGTCACCACCAGAGGAAGGAGGAGAAGGTGCCACCCACATTAGCGAGGGAACCGTGGTGGGAGGTGTGTGTGTGTGTGGGTGTAGTTCCCAGCACAGAACAATCCAGGTTCAGCTGAATAAAAGGCTGTTAAGAGACTTGCTTGACAGTCAGCTAAGAATGAAAGTAGCAAAACAAAATTGAGTTCAATTTCAAGGTCAACCAATTGAAAAGAAACAAGCACATGCGTAAGAAAGTGTTATAAGCCAACTGGCAAGTTTTACAGGAACGAGGCAGCAGTTTGGCAATGTTAGATACCAAGGCTAAGGGTGGGGTTAAAGTTAGGCCTCCCCCTGGGTTACCAGGGAGCAGCTTCTCTAGCCAGACAGGAGACCAATAGCTAAGGACAAAAGGTCAGCACCATCCTGACATAGACAGAATAGGCCAAGTCACTTTCTAAAATACCCGAGTGTTTCCTTCTAACACAGTGTGAAATTACCCCAGGCATAGCAACAGTCCCTAGACTTTGAGTGCTGGAAGAAACCTCAGAGGTTCCTAATCTGATGTGCTCTGTTTTCAGAGGGAATAAGTTATAGCTTGGAGAAATTAAAGGACTTGACTGAAGTCATACAGAGATTGGGTGACAGGTCTAGGACATTCCAGGTGATCTGCCCCCAGTTGAGTGTTTTTTCTTAGTACCCAGTCTGATTCCTAATGTGTGTCCTCTGAGAGTTCTTGTTTCCTGTCTCGGGAGTGCTTTTGTTACAAATCCTACTTATAGTGAATAGCAGCTGTGGTTAACAGCCCTTATGTGGTAAGAATTGTCTCACCAGTTTTTATTTTCAGACTGGACACTGAATACAGGAGATTAAAATATATACGTTTTGCATTTCCCTTTCGGTAAAGTGAGATTCCTATACCATCTTGCTTTCTAAAGCTGCCTCTAGGGATAGCAGGTAACATTCAGGATATTTATTCAATGTCGACAAGAAAACAGTTTTCTCAGACTCAAAATCAAGGAGTTTATTACATAGTCTGAAAGCTAAATCTGACCCATACAGAGAAGCAGAGAGTCTATAAGGCAGAATTGATGCGTGAGTTAAAATGATAAGCTCCGTGAAGTTCCTGGAGGGATAGATCAGCAAGAGGGAGGGGTGATCAGGAAAGGCTTCCCGTGGGAGATGGGACATGCATCAACTTTTAGGTAGGATGGGAAAGAGCTGATAAATGGGGCACCCGTGCCAAAGGGACAAAACAGGAAGGATAAAGACAGAGGTGTGGGAATGAGAAGAGCATCTTCATGAAGAGATGACTAAACCCTGTAGGAAATGGGGAGCCACAGAGAGATTTTAAGGAAAGAGGTGACACAAATGTAGTTGTCCTGGCATGTCGGACAAATTGGAGGACTAGAATTAAAGGGAACCAGCCATTACATCTGTATTTCAGGAGAAAATAAGTAAAAACCATCAAGGATCGGAATTGGGTCTCCCAATACAAATGGAAAGGTAGTTACAGGTATAGTAGACACTTCAAAGGAAATACTGAACCCAGGCCATATGCTCCTGTTTCTCTGAAGCAGCCTTTGCTCATGTCTCCTGGAGATGAAACACCAAATGGTTTTACTTATGGAAGGAATACTGTGTGTTATACATGTCTATATATCAATATGTATATGTTTCTCATGATTTACTTGTTTTTCCAAATAAATCTAATTGCTTTAGATGAGGTTTAAAATTCTGGATGCACTCTGCAGAGTGGAATTAACATAATAGTTCATAGTTTTCAAGGGACATCTCAAATGCTTTTGAAATCTTTCAATGCTCTGCATTTCTCGACAAGTGGTGCATTAATCAGGCTCTTGCTCTTGCAGACCATAAGAAAGAAACACGCTCAGCTTATGCCATATGATGGACGTTATTGTTGGAATTCACAGCAAAGTAAGTAAGTAGGCGGACCCACTGCTCAGCAGTTTTGCAGCCATTCTGGGTATACTGATATAGGGCTTATAGAATGGAAGGTACAGTAGACTTAGATTGGACCTGGGGAGAAATGTTAATAGTTTCACATGATTTTGGTTACTGCAGAGGCTCTTGAGACCCCTCTTCTCTGTGAGCTCCTTCCATGCTCCCCCAGAGAGAGGCTGTCATTGCATAGTCATTATACAATATAGAGGAACACTGCTGGGTGGAGTTTCTTCCCAAGGCATCACATTGAGAATCTCTGCACCATGGTCATCCCCACTTGATTGCCTTTGACTAGGGCTCAATTCCTATTGTCATTAGCTCTGGCAGGGTTGATAGCTCTCATCATAGGTGACTCAAGCCACAGTGATTCAGACAGAAAGAAAGGTCTGGGGTATCTTATTCGGTGGGGCTCTAAGGCAGACACTCAGAGCTTCCCATCTAGTTTAGATGGGGTGGATGATGATAGAGCTGTGTGTATGGAGGCAATAGAAGGAATCATCATCATTATCAAATGGAGTCCTTAGGTTTTCAACTTAGGAAGACAGCTGGATCTCAAATGGACAAAGGTTCCTATATATTTTGAGCTTCTCGCTAACTTCTGCTTCTGAGGTATGAGAGAAGGTCAAGTGCTCTTTTTTTTTTTTTTTCTCTAAAGTCAAAGATTGTCTACACCAACTTGTCTGGGATTATCAACAACTAACCAAGAACTTCTTAGTGACTACCAGCTCCAAGATGACATCTCACAATTTCATCTCAGTAGCTCTGAACTACTGGAATGGTTCCTAGAATGTTTGGGGTTGAGAAAGATTCTAATGTTTTGGCTTTTTTCAGTAGGAAAGAACGCCAACATTAAGTAGTGACAACTCTGAGTAGAGGAGGGACAGAAACACCATGCATGTGTCAACCTTACATCAACCTGACACCCCTCACAGTATTGTCAGTAGGAACACTCTCTGCTTTACCTCCATCCCAATTCACTAAATCTAAAACCCAGAGATTTCATTGATGTCTGATGCCCTTTGCTTCATTATCTCCATTCAAATCTATATAATTAACAATTTTTGAAATTGTTGAAATTTTGAGTTTTTTAATTAGCAATAATAATAATAATGCAAAAAAAGTAACATTCACATTGTCAAATAAGAGTATGTCTATCATAGAATGCTTTGACTCTGAGGTTCAGTATGGAGCTTCAGTCCAAAGAAGTTAACTGAAATTTCTCCTTTTCTAATCCTTCAGGGGTGTCCAACCTGCAGTCTGTGGGCCACGAGATGATTATTTGAGGACTGTTTGGTTCATCTGTGGTGTCAGATATCGTGAAAATTATGTATGACTTTTTTCTTTGTTCATCAGCTTTTGTTAATGTTTGTGTATTTAAAGTATGGCTCAAGACAACTCTTCTTCCAATGTGAAGCAGAAATAAGAAAGGTTAGATATCCCTGCCAGCTCTAACCTTGGTCCAGGACAGCTTTTTAGATGATCAAAGCTGTTGTCATCAGGAGACTCGCTTGAGCCCAGGAGTTGGAGGTTGCTATGAGCTGTGATGCCATGGCACTCTACCCAGGGGGATAGCTTGAGGCTCTGTCTCAAAAAAAAAAAAATGCTGTTGTCATTTACAGGGGAACAGTAGAGTCCTGGGGGAGCCCGCTGGATGTCCAGGAAAAGCCCTCAATCAGCAGATCCTTGGTACTCTGGCCATATTGAGCTTTAGTCTTCCTTTGACCTTCTAGGTCTAAAATCGCCATAGTATCAGTACCCCAAACTGGACAAAGAGGGAAATGATTTTTATGAATCAAAGTCATAGGAACCTATGTATAGAAAGCTATATAGTAAAAAGTGGACCAGCTCTATAGAAAATGGTAAATTCCTTGCAGCTACACATTTGTCTCTGGTAAGGACTCTCCATGGAAGTCACGACATAGTCACAAGAGGGTTTGGCAAATAGGAAACCCAACTTGGAGGCTGGCTGCATAACCTAAAGAGATTCAGGTGGTGTTAGCCCATCTCCACTTCCCCAGGAGTTGTTCTGGATAAGCACTGTCAGTGTGCCAACCTTGCTGGCTTTCATACGGACACCCTTTAGCAGCACTGGTATCATGTGGCTACCACAGAGTTCCTCCATTCAGTTGGATCTGAACTGCCTTTTATTTATTTTTTTGTTTGTTTGTTTTTATTCAGTCTCTGTAGAGACTCAAAAATTGCCAATGCTGACTATATTTCAAGTTGTCATAGCAGGGTATTGGGAAAAGTTTTCAATTAGCAATAATTGCACCTTGGATAAACCTCATTGGCTATGATATTGCCACTACGCAAAGCTTGAACAACTGCCTTTTAATGTGGAGGGTTGTTTCGTTAGCTGAACCCTTGCAGGTTTGGGGGGTCCCCACTGTACACCTACCTAGTCCATTTGCCAGCTACTTAGCAAGCCTCACCACCTTTAGATTTTACTAATTCATTTGTCTAAGAATACCTTCGATTATTTAATGGGCCTCCCATTTCATGGGACCCTAACTGAAAAGCCCTACTACAATGTCTCATGAAGCCTTCACGATGGGCTTGGGAAACAGGAAAAGCGTGCATTACCACCCTCATTTTACACACTAGGGAGTTGAGGCTTAAAAAATAAACTTATCCACAATTGAGGCAGCTAACCTGCCCCAGGGTCAGGCCTGGGACCTGGGACCGATGCCTGACCATGTTTGCTCTGCTACCTGCATCCCTGTTTTGTTTTTTTTTTCCATTACAGATGCTGAGATAACAGTTCCCAAACCCTGCTCAGAGTGCCGTGAACTTCCCAATGACAGTTTTCAGGCTGTCACCCAGTGTCTGACTGCCTGCTCCCTATCCCCCAGATTTTTCATTCTGCTCAGTCATGCGAACCCTGTTCCTGTTCCCACTTGCCTCCACGCTCGCCCCTGCCTTGGCAGCTGCAGAGCAGAAAGAAAACGAGTTCAGAGTGTGCTTCTGGGTCCTGTTTCAGTGCCCGTCCCCAAGCCGCATGGGGTATCAGTTTGGCAGGTCATCTTCTGCTGGCACTGGGCTTGGGGACCTCGGGATGGCAAAGGCGGGGGAGGCACGACTGACTGAGACTGAATATTTTCAATGCACGTTTGATTCTCATTTCCATTCAGGGCTCCTCATTAGGCCACAGATGGACCATGGACCTGTTCTTCCTTTTGAGTTGGCAGGAGCCAAAGCCCCATTAGCAGCAATGCGCACCAGTAGGACTCCAGGGAGAGGAAGAAGGCTGAAAGGACTGGAGTTTCTAGTCCAAATTTTAAAGAAAAGAAGAGAATAAAGGCCCATAAAACTCAGAAACACTTCTTCCCTTGGCTCATTCACATGGAAATGCAAGTCTGATGATCTTGGACAAGGAGGTGAAGGCCTCAGGAGCAGGGGTCAGAGAGCTCTCCGTGTCCTCAGTCCAGCCCCATGCGCACCAGCAGGGCTTAGCCCCTGAACCACCAGTGCCAAATGGACACTTGGCAGCAAGAACCACGATCCCAATTGTTAAACTAATAAGTGCTGAGCCCCAAACAGCTCTTCCTGGTGCACGTACTCCCAAGCATTGGGTGCTGGGAAAATTCCCCGTCAAGCACAAGATGCCCCTTTGACTGCTGTATTCATGACGTGAAGGGGAACAAGGAAAGCGGTACTGACGTTGTTAGGAGCTATCCAAGGCCCCTCCAAGGGCTGTGAATGCTGGGTAGGGTGAGCTCAGGCCTGGTGGGCACCAGGGTTAATGTCAAGAAAGGAAGCTGGGGGTCTTGTTTCTTGACACCTAAAGAAGCAGATACTGGAATGGGATCTATGTTTTGCAACCTAGTCTCTTACTGAGAGACGTAAAGAGAGCAACTCCACCTTTGTTATGATCACTGCGCTTGTTACTCAACCTGTCAGCACACCTGCCCTGAGCACAGCATCACAGATGACGCATAAGGAAATGCCAGGCCTGCTTCCAGGGCACAACCTTCCCCTTCATTCACTGCAGTCTCGGCCCATCCTCACACCGCCCAGGGAGGCACGCAGGATGATGTTAAACTTCCCATCCTGCGAATGAGGAAACTGAATCTGCATGTAAACGATTTGCTTATGGTCAGCAGAGCTAAGGCTCCACCCCAGGCCTGCTGACCAACTCTTGTACCTATTTTTTCCTAAGAATTTACCTTCTGGCTCGGCACCTGTGGCTCAATCGGCTAGGGCGCCAGCCACATATACCTAAGGTGGCGGGTTCAAATCCCCAGCCCGGGCCCGCCAAACAGCAATGATGGCTGCAACCAAAAAATGGCCAGGTGTTGTGGCAGGCGCCTGTGGTCCCAGCTACTTGGGAGGCGGAGGCAGGAGACTCGCTTGAGCCCAGGAGTTGGAGGTTGCTATGAGCTGTGATGCCATGGCACTCTACCCAGAGGGATAGCTTGAGGCTCCATCTCAAAAAAAAAAAAAGA
>CAUYQV010021448.1:0-19685 GCA_963574575.1 Galagoides demidoff
GCCTGTGGTCCCAGCTACTTGGGAGGCTGAGGCAGGAGACTCGCTTGAGCCCAGGAGTTGGAGGTTGCTATGAGCTGTGATGCCATGGCACTCTACCCAGGGGGATAGCTTGAGGCTTTGTCTCAAAAAAAAAAAAAAAAAAACAACTGAGAGAATTTGTCCTTAGCAGACCTATTTTACAAGTAGTTACAGGGACCCCTTTAAAAGCCTGAAATAAAAGGACATCAGACAACAACTTGAATTCACAGGAAGAAATAAAGAGCAAATAAAAAAAAAATAAAGAGGCTTGGCGCCTGTGGCTCAAGTGGCTAAGGCGCCAGCCACATACACCTAAGGTGGCGAGTTCAAATCCAGCCTGGGCCCGCCAAACAACAATGATGGCTGCACCCAAAAAAAAAAAAAAAATAGCCGGGCGTTGTGGCGGGCGCCTGTGGTCCCAGCTACTTGGGAGGGGGAGGCAGGAGAATTGCTTGAGCCCAAGAGTTGGAGGTTGCTGTCAGCTGTGATGCCACAGCACTCTACTCAGGGGGACAGCTTGAGGCTCTGTCTCAAAAAAAAAAAAAAGAGTAAGAGGCAAATACATAAGAAAAAGGAAAGGCAGTATAAATGTATTTTTGTTCATAACTCTTTCCTTCTCCCATGAAAACACAACTGCATTCAATGATAATTATTAAATTTTGATAGGCATATATTGTAGAGAGAGATAATTTGTACGACATAATAGCACAAAGGAAGAGGACAGGAATGGAATTATATATGGGAGCAATGTTTTTGCATACTTTTTTTTTTTTTTTTTTGAGATGGAGCCTCAAGCTGTCCCCCTGGGTAGAGTGCTGTGGCATCACAGCTCATAGCAACCTCCAACTCCTGGGCTCAAGCGAGTCTCCTGCCTCCGCCTCCCAAGTAGCTGGGACCACAGGCGCCCGCCCCAACGCCTGGCCATTTTTTGGTTGCAGCCATCATTGTTGTTTGGCGGGCCCGGGCTGGGGATTCGAACCCGCCACCTTAGGTGTATGTGGCTGGCGCCTTAGCCGATTGAGCCACAGGCGCCGAGCCGCATACTTTTGAAATTAAGTTTGTATTAATCCAAACTAGATTGTTTTAAATGTTAATTATAATCTCCAGGATGACCACTGTGAAAATAACTCATACAATAAAGAAACAACAGGGAATTAAAATGGCGTACTGGAAATTATTTTATACACAAGAAAGCAATAAAGGAGCAAAAAGACCCAAGACATGCCGAAAGCAAACCACAAACTGGCACATGAAAGTCCTGTCTTATTGGGGATACATTAAATGTACAAAAAACGAAACCCTCCAATCAAAAGGCAGAATTGGCATAATTAATTAAAAACACGATCAAGCTACATTCTCTCCAAAAGACACACGTTAAATATAAAATCACAAATAGGCTGAAAGCAAACAAATGGAAAAAGGTTTACCGTGTAAGAAGTCACCAAGTAAGAGCAGGAGTGGCTGTACAAACATGCAACAAAATAGACTTTAAGACAAAAATTGTCACCTGAGGCAAAGGACACTTAATAATAAAAGGATGAAGCCACCAGGAAACATAACAATTATAGATGCTCCTAATAAACAGAGCCCTATTCCTAAAATACAGAAGCAAAAGCTGATAGAATTGAAGAGAGAAATAGTTGATTCAGCAGTAATAGCTGGCGACTTTAATATTCTGCTTTTGATAGAACAACTAGGCAGGAGATCAACAAAAGCAGAGAGCTCAAACAACATGACAAGCCAATCAGGCATAATAGAATCTAAAGAACATTCCACTTTACAACAGCAGGACGCACGTTCTTTTCACAAGCTCATGGAACATTCTCCAGGAGAGCCATACAACAAACCTCCAAAGATTTAAAAGGGCAATCACACAAAGTATGTTCTCTAATCACAGCAGAATAAAATTATTTCTTCATTTATAAACAATGATACGATTTACTTGAGCAAGAGAGAAAACAGTACCCAACATCAGGCATAGTAAATAGTAAGAACAAATTCCATGTATATTTTTCTTTGCCTCATGGCTGGAGTGTAGCGAGTGTACTTCTCCTTGAGAAGTAGAAAAAAAATTAACCATTTTGAATTGGTGACAGATTATAAAATTGATGATGTCTTAGTTTTGAGAAAATACAGTATCACAACCCTGATGCATCCACCACCAACGTGGCTAAGAAGCTGAAACAGGACTGTCTTAGGAAATTGGCAAATTTATAAACTGTCCCCTGTTTATAACTTTCTAGAAACAAGATAAAGGATTATGGATCTACACAGTTTTTCTTAGAAATAGGCCATTAGTACTCATTAAGATGTTGGACTTTGTTCATTCATTTCACACCAGAGAGGCAAGATGAAGACGAATTTTGATGAGTTAATTCTTCTAGTCAAGGTATAAAAGCTTGACTCTAAGCTGCCTCGGAGCAGATCTAGCTCAGACTGTCCCTGGCTGCCTTCAGGCAATGATAGCTCATTCGAGTAGTGTGACAAAGTCCAAATGGCCCATAAAGCTTAAAACATTTACAATTGCGGCCTTTACAGAAAAAGTTTGCTGAACTATAACCTAAGATCTGATTAATC
This sequence comes from Galagoides demidoff, assembly GCA_963574575.1. Lineage (NCBI taxonomy): Eukaryota > Metazoa > Chordata > Mammalia > Primates > Galagidae > Galagoides > Galagoides demidoff. Next base: position 2,596 of record CAUYQV010021448.1, read on the forward strand.
CTTGGGTGGCCTGGCAGGGGAAAGTCTAGGAAAGACATTGAAAAAACACCCGGTCATCCTTTTATTTCCAAGTTTGCATAACTTTCCTCAACATGCCCAACCTTGTTCATCTCTAAATCTTTTACTCCTCTCTCACTTTGTTGCTTTGAAACAATTCCAAGACATACATTATAATAGTTCATCTGTAAATATTTGAGCCTATTTCCATTGTATTTTAAGGCATTTAATACTAAGGATAGCACTTATCTTTTTCTTAAGAACCATGCTGTTAATTTTCCTTCAAATTCTACCGTGCAATTGGTAGACTGGCCGAACATTCTCTGAGTAGTGTTTAAGGCTTCCAAAAATGGGGATTTTCCTTTTTTCACCTAGGACGATGAGAGTGGACATTTCACAGTTCTCTAGAAACTTCTCCCAACTTTTCCTTTTCACTGACCAAAGTCAAGAAAAGGTGATATTTAATCCAGAACCACTACGATCACCACCTTTTAGGTTCTACAGTTCCTTAGTTTGAATCAGAGCCGACTGGTTACTAGGCATGCCATTTTCCAGGGGCAATACGTATTTTGTAATTAAGGAGTTTTAAATGATGGGAATTAAAACACGCACTCAGATTCACATGCAATTTAAATATTGTTTTGTTTTCCCTAACAGTCTTAAGCAACACAGTACTGGGAACCACAGACCCACCTGACTGTCCCAGGGGTCATAAGAGTACAGTGTAGAATAGTCTCGTCATCAGCGAGGGCTCTAAGGGTCTCTGTTATCCCCTTATAGGTTCACAGCCCCGAGAGGGACATCATCTTCCTGCCCACTAAGGACCATTCCGAGCTGCACGGAGTCGGGAGAAGCAGACACTTGGAGAACTCCTGCTGAGGTGCAGTGTGGATCATCCGTTAGCGTCTGCACTGTTGCTATTGGCTGGTTCCCAATCTTAGTCACCAGACCAGGTTCCATATGGAGGATTATTTCCCAAGTTACAAGTGTATTTTCTCAATATTCTTTTTAAAAATTATATTTTTAACCACTTTGCCCCCCAATTCCCCAGAGCCAGGTTCTTTATGCCTTGTTGGAATTATCTATTACTGTGTAATAAACTATCCACAGCTTCATGCCTTAAAACAAAAACCATTTTAATTGCTCGTTGTAGTAGGGACCAGGAATCTGGGCAGGGCTAAGCGAGGATGGCTCTCCTCTGCTCAGCTGGAGGGCCAGAAGAGCTGAGAGCTGGCCGGGCCTCCTTTTTCTCATGAGATCACCTCAAGTGACTCATCTGGAGCGTGAGGACTGTAGAAGGCCCCAACCCAACATCTGGGCACTTTTGTTCTCTCCCAGGCGGCCTCTCATCACTCACTAATCTAGTCTGACATTTGCAGAGTGAGCGGCTGCTCAGAGTGGAAGCAGGTGCTCCAAGGCCTCCAGAGACCTGGGCCTGGACGTCTCCGATTGTCGCTTCTGCATTCTATTAGTCTATTTCCCAGCTGTAACAAACCCCACCTCCCGAGGAGAAAAAGAACATTTGTAAATAGGCATAAGAAGCATTGTGGCGGCTGGAGAAAGATTACGGCATCCATCGAGAGCTAACGAGGAGAGAATGGAGAAGACCCCCTCTCCCCCACCACAGAGGAGAGACGTCCCGACCTCGGGCGTCTAGTTCAGGGATAGAGTCTTTCCCTTAGTTTCTACTCCTGAGCAGGGGAGGAGGAAGACACTACCGTCCAAAAGAAGGTGAAAAGAACTGAGGAAGTTTTGCAATAAAATCGATCTAATGTGACTTCCCTCTGCTCCTCACTGAGCTTCAGACAAGCTAGAACCCCCGTTTAGCTATTTTTGTGAGTACTGTGATCATACTTAACACATTGTTGGTACTTTCTAGATCCTGTTTAACTTTCTGGATTCTACAATGAAGGAGAATTCGCATTCTCTGAGGGCCTACCCCACCTGTTATAGTATCTTTTCTCTGTAAAACAGTAAGCTTTACTAATGCATTGCAAATACACACTTAAATGCGTAATTGATTAAGGCGATCTTGATCCTGTGTTCAGCAAGGACATTAGGCATAGCCCTCTCACTGTGGAGGACCTGCTGGGAGAAATTCTTCTCCGAATTCTTCACACATTCCCACGCGCTACCCAAGGTAGTTGCTCTAGAGCAGTGACGTTCAACCTGCTGTGCCGTGAACACTGAAGATCATTAATTAAGTTTCAAAAGAAGTTCAAAGCACAGTATTTTCTTTTTTTTTAACTTTTTTTTTTTATCAACATAATTTAAGCATGCCGTGGAAGTTTAGCTGTAGGTTCAAGTGTGCTGTGATAAAAAAGATTGAAAAACACTGCTCTCGAGCCTAGCCAGTGTATCAGCCTTTACTGCTCTTCCTGAGATGGCCTGTGGAGTCCACATCCATTTCCTCTGATTTTCTTTTGAGGCTGTGTTCACAGTCAATAACCTCAAATTAAGCCACAAGACTCTCATACCATGTAGTCACCTGCTATGAAAAAACATCACAGTGAATTCATAGAAAATACACAAAAAAGTTGTGCCAGCGATGTCCTATATACATATATATAATATTTTATTTTAAAATGTCATTGAGCATATACATTTCTTTAGCTTTTTTCCAGGGGATATTGCACCTACATTTCAAAACACACAAAATAGATCCCCTTTACTAACCAGTGTCCACTTGGGGTTACAAAGTTCAGTGTTTCACAATCACGAGGCATAAAGGGACTCGGTTCTGGAGCCGTTTCCAGACAGATTTCTCTCATTCACTGTACGGAGGGCGGTTCTGGAAACCCAGACCATGACATCTTCCTTACAGATGATCTTCAGAATGGGCCTCCCCGGGTCTCCAGAGGAAACGTAGAAAACTGGGGACATAGTAGGAGACAAAGGGTAACCTCCAGATTCCCCAGACGAACAGCACATACTTGTGGGAGATCAGGGGCATAAAGGCCCAGGCTGCCCTTCCTCGAGTACGTCACAGTAGGCGCACGTCTGCAGCCTGATTTGGTCACCTTCTACCTGGCTGCTACGTGACAGAAGTTCACTGAAGACACAGAGGGAGAGTTATAGCTATTTACACAAGTGACACCATGGATTTGGCAGAGCAGTGCTCTCCAGACCGGCACTCAAATCTGACAGAAGGCCCAGTGCTCACAGGGGCAGATCTGGCCACTTGTGTAGCGTCCTGTGACGAATCCCACACCCCACCACCTGAACCCAGTCTGCTCAGAGACACGGGCTCCTGTGTATAGGTGCGACATTTCTCTGCAATGGTAAGTCCTCAAAAATCCGAGTTCCTAACATACAACTTGCTCCTACCAGAGACGTTTCCCACTTTCTTAGATTTGAGAACTGTGGTCAGCCTGGTTGTTCCTTGCACAGACAACAACTCTCTCCACTTTCTCCAGGTGTCCCAGAAGCGCTACCTCGCTGGAAACAGAATCTCATCAAAGCTTAATGTATTGTTCACTCCGAAAACAGTGGAGCTGTGGGTCACCTAAGGAAAGGTGAGGTCCTCAAACTGGTGGGAAGAAAACCACTGCGCACTGGGGCCTTAGAAATAGAGGGGACTGGCGGATGAGGAAGGACGGGAGGAAGCAGGTATCAAGACGGGGTCAGAATTTTAAAGATGTCGGAGATTTCCCCCAAGTGTTTCTACTCTAGTGCTCTGGGGAAGTTGAAAACCTGGGCTAAGTTCTGAGACTAAATCTGGGTCCTGGGGCCTCCCTCTTGCCGTCAGTATCTACCTGTGGCCGCGTATCTCCTCCCAGGAAGTAAATGGTCCTTGGAAGAGCAAGAAGTTGCAGCTGAGCTCACAAGGCCCCGGGAGGGGAAGCTACTCATTACTGAAAAAATTAAACACCCCAAATCCTTCAAAGCAGAATACTGTGGAAAATAACTGAAATTTCGACTTTTTAAAGCTTTGTCCTGTTAGACAGCTGAATATACTTGGCCCAGCCTGATTTTCACCCTTCCTTTCCTGCCTCAAGAACAAGTACCCAGGTCTACATAACCAGAGCAGGACACACCTTGCACCCTGGACACTGCTGTGATTTCAGGTATTACACAAACAAAGCCACGGCTGTTGCCTAGTGAAACACCAGAGCGTGGATGGTGTGTGAGTTTGCTCTCTGTAAGGAACAGACTTTCACCAAATAGTCTGAAGAGCAGGGGCCAGCCCGCCAGGGAGATCCAGAGCTGAAAAAGACTTTCTTTAAAGGAAGTGGCCCCCACCCTCCCAGGACAACCATAAACACTTGACTAGGAAATGAAAAGCCTTTTATTAAACGAGGCTTCCTCTGAGGCTATCAGGACAAGCAGATTTGGCTACAAGATTTCAGAACCACATCCAAATATGGTCTGCAGAATTCTGAAGTGTGCTGACTTTTGACCTGTCCAGGAATGCTCCAAGGGCCACCCCGTTGTGTAGACACACTCCCTATTCTGGAATGGGGTGACTTGAGGCTGAAAAATAAGGCCCAAACTAAGAAAGCTCCATTCACAGAGCACTTCCAGGGCTGGGCAGACGTGCCCTGGGCATTACTAACCCGCCCCATTCCCCACTTTTGATTAGGTCCCCCAACACAACCCTGGGTTCATCTCGCTACTAAGACTGCTTCACCTAAGGGGGCTTCTGAAAAGAATTCCTGGATGCCTTTCTAACTCAAACCAATAGGACTAAATTCTCAAGATTTCAGGGCATTCTGAATTAGGGGATTCCAGAGTTTTTCCTGAGATGTACCTTGGCAGTAGGCAAATTGGTGGACTGAGTGGAAGGTCGTCATGTCTAAACCCAAATTCCGACTCGGTAGCTGGACTAAAACTAGAGAAGCTCAAAGTGAGGCCCAGAAAAGCACAGAGATGAAAGGCAATGGGCACACAGGAGGGGTCCCAATGGTGGCAGCTCAGGGTCCTCACATAAGACTCTCCACAAGGCTGCCCAGAAGTTTCCCCACGGCATCAGATGCTACCAGGAAGGCAAACGGTTTACACAAATTCCTCCCCAAAGAGATGCTTGGGGCAGGTCGGTTTGGGGTGGCTTAGATTTACTGAAAGAGGCGGAGATGCTGTCGGACAAAGATGACTCCTGACAAGGTAATGGTCCGATCCTTCCCAGGCAACACTGGAGTGGCGGGGTGAATTCCCGCGGGTCACCTGCCAGACAGGACGTTGTCTCCACAACTGGGGGATGAATTCATTCCTGAGTAGGACGGCTCCCAGCCCTTATGAATAAAATATCTAAACCCTATGGACGCTGTGATTTACTACCCCTGAGGAACGGCTCTGCTCCTGTCATCTGAGAAGGAATTCCAAGGACACACATGAGAACGGAAATCGGCTCTCTAGCATTTGGGGCTGGATCACACCAACAAGCTTTCCTTTATTGGGTCAGAGAGTATTTTAGTTACACACAGTTGTCAGGATGGTGAGGACGCGTGGTAGCCCTGAGGAAGAGGACCAAGGAACTAGGATTGTCTTACACACCCGCGCAGAGCAGGAGGCCTGAGAGACTTCGCTGCTCCTCCCGGCAGAGAAGCTGCAGGTGCGCAGAGGGCCTCTGCTGCTGCTGTCTGTGTGGGACACTCACAGGCGGAACCACAGTGGAACAGGGGCTCAGTTTTAGGTCACTAGGATGTGATTCTCCAGAGAAGGGACAGACGCATAGCATGGGAATGACCTGTCAACCCTATTCAAGTTCACTTTTATCAAAGTGCCATCCTGAGTGGACCCTGCACAAAAATGACGGGGTGAGGAGAAAGGCTGCTTCTTGACAGAACTCGGATACTGACACTTAGTTTGAAGAGGACTTGGGGACAGTCACAGCTCACGAAACCTGAATCCAAAAGCATCCTCAGATGAGGCTTGGTGAACTGGTGGATACGATAAACCTCCCAGACTACTCTGATGTACACTGCTTCATACATGTCCCCACAACACAGCAGGTACAACAGGGCCCGCCACTCCAGAGGGGGAAATCCTGAATCACACAGGAACCTCTGGCCACACAAGGGAGGCACTGAAGACAAGAGAGAAACTCTTGGTCCAAAGAAACACTCAGATATTTTCCTGAAAACACACTGACTTGGTGAGAAAATGCAACCCTGGGACGAACGTCAGACAACAAGGGCGCGGTCATGCAAGGCTGCCTGGGCGGCACGGCTGGAGGACATGGGGACGGGCCAGTCCGGGCTGGACTCTGACACAGAAATTCCTCAGCAAGGAGCTGGAAATTCCCAGCCCTGTTTTATGGAAAAGAAAAAAAAAATTAAGGAATGTCAAAAAAGAGATAAGTTCCTGCCTTACGCCACCATTACCACAAAACAGAGAGAATGAGGGCAAGTGGGCAGCTGAGTCTCGGCGTCACTGGTGGCCCTTGGAGGCGCGGTTCCCCACTTTCCAACACACTTGTTACCCTGGGAGGGAAGTTGGCAGCTGACGGACTGGAGTTGCCTGCCAGTTACACGTGAAAATGGCTGCCCAGCTACTCTAGAGAAAATAAATACAAGGTATGTGCCCCAAGCAGGCAATGGCCACCGGGGAGGCCCATAAAAGGAACTAACAAACACAACACTCCGTAGCCGCCTTTGTGTTTTACTCTGTAGAGTTGGCCTGTTACTAAAGAAGACACGGACACCTAAGGGTCATCTTGAAGCACAGCCGGAGGCCTTTTGGCAGCAAACGCTCCCCACCCCCGCACTGGGCTGGGGGGTGTCTCCATCACTTGGAACTCGCAGGGGCCCATCCCAGGCCCACCCTGCTGAGAGGCACCCCAGTTGATTTCTTCCCCTCTGTCTTCCCAATCCCCTGGACCATTTTCATGACAGTTTGTTTCCATGTATTAAAGGAATGACATAGACAGAAATGTCATCTCCTGAGCCCAGTCGGTCATTAGATATCCGCCATCCTCTGTCCTTCAGGACACCCCGGGCACGCATCACCAGGTCCTGGGCCGCCAGCGTGTACCTGTGTGGGAGAGGCAGGAAAGAGAGTCAGTACAGCAGCAGGCTGTGGGTCAGGGAGGTGGGGAAGGAGGGAAAGAGGGAAGAAGGAGGCATCACTACAGTTGTATGAGCAAGTTTCAAACGCCCTTCCGTGGAAAAAAAAGCCCGGTCATCTTTTCCCCAAAGATGTGAGACTTAGTTTTAGATGATAGTTGGATAAGGCCCTAAATACATTAAATTACCTTCTAAATTACTGTACTGCTCAGTCCTTTTTTGATTTTTTTTTATAATTTTATTTTGTTTCACTTTATTTTTTATTTTTTCAGACAGAGTCTCACTCTGTCATAGGTAGATTGCTGTGGCATTGTAGCTCACAGCAACCTCAAACTCCTGGGCTCAAATGATCCTCCTGCCTCAGCCTCCCCAGTAGCTGGGACTACTGTACCAGTCATAACACCGGGCTCATTTTTAAAGACAGGGTCTTACTATTGCTCAGGCTGCTGTCCAACTCCTGAGCTCAAGCAGTACACCTGCCTCAGCCTCCCAGAGTGCTAGAATTACAGGCATGAGCCACTGCACCTGACCCCCACTTTTTAAATGTTTTCCCCCCTCATGCTACAGAGTCCAGCCTGGAATGAATGTCTGCACCAGTGGTCAGGTAACACTAGGTCACTCACAGGAGCTTTCCTGCCAGAAAGACTTCCTGTCATCCCAACACAATCCTAGGACCCCCGCTCTGCTCTTAGGAGAAGGCATTTTGCTTTGGCCCTTGTACTGGGGCCAGGCTGGTGGCCACTTGTGAGCTCATTAGCGTCCATATTCAGGGCCACTGTGTCAGGTGTGAAGTCACTGCGGGGCTGCTTTACATCAGGACCAGTACAAGAAGAAACAACTTTCTCTGAAGGGAAGGAACTGCATCTCCTGCTCTCATTCTGTCCTCCCATTCCTGCATTCCTGCCTCACAGGGCTGTCGGGGCGGCGCCACCAACTGCAGAGAGCGAGCAAAGCCCGGAGCCACGGAGCGTCCAGGACAGCAGTGAAGGCTGGTGCAGCTGCAGCAGTGGGGGAAGTGAATTCTGTCACTCTGGGACTGGGAGGGCCCTGGCCTTTTTGGAAGATCCCCCCCAGCTGGGCTACCCTGGAGAACCGTGGCACAGTCTGGAACACTCGCTGCCCCCTAACCAAGCATCTCCCTGGGAGACAAGTTTTACATTTTGGGAACATGTTCCTTCCCTGGCCGAAGCTTTCAGTACTGATCAGTATTGGCTGGATGTCAGGGAGGGACTGTGCTTGGCAAACTCTGGGACTCTGCGGGGAAGGGGTTGAGGGGCTGCATGGGAGGCAGGACAGCAGAAGGGGAAGGGGACTGAGCACAGTGGGAAGGCACACATCCTTTCACCACTGACTCCAAAGCCCGGCAATAGGAGGCCATGAATCCTCCATTGCCCTCTTGTCCTGACTATTTTTTGTAACAGGGCTCAGTTCCCGCCTTCCTGGGGCGACCAGAGAAAGGGCCCAGAGTACGGCCAGGTGGCTTGCTCAGGCTCTGTCGCTGCTCTCCCCCCACAGAGATGGGTGACTCAGGAAAAATTCCTCAGCCCTTGTGCCCCTCTCCCCTTACAAGTAAGTCTGGAACCTGCATAGTGCCGACCCCAAGGCCCCAGCAGGAACAGAACTTGCTCTTTGTCAGGGCACTCAGCAAGGGGCCCACTGGGGAGGTCATTTTCCTACTCAGACATAAAATGCCTTGGTCTTTAAGGCATTTCCCTTCTGTAGAGTCTGAATCAGCACTGGAGTACCCAAAATAGGTCAGTTCTAGTCTCACCAAGCCCAGAAGTCCTTAACGGCTCTAGCAAGGTGGGAATCTGTTTGCCATTAGATGGTAACAGGGTCTTGTAAGAGGGAGGGTTGGGGGTAGGAACTGGGAATTAATGGTTCCAATATTTGCATATAAAAGGCAGTCTCCACCAGCTGACATCCTTAGTGACACAGAGGGATGGGAGCAGGAGGAGGAATCCTCTTTGCATTCTGAGCAGGCCTCAGACATTTAAGAGGTCGAAAAGCTCTCTGTGGCCTTGGAATGCTGGCAGGGTCTCAGGCGACTGGGTGGGTAGAGGGTCGGGCTCAGTTTGGAGGCAGCCTTTGTGACTGAGAGTCACTTCTGGCAGCAGGGCCACACACACTCCTCAGGCTGCGAGCTCTGCTGTGGGGGGGCTGCTAACGCCAGCCTCTGCCCCGTGCAGGGTGTGGGGACCCTCTGTCAGAATACCCCCAGACACTGGACTGAGGACAGCTGTGGTCTGTGACACCACTGCTGACCATCCCCAGCTGGCTGGAGAGATCCCCCACCGTCCAAAGCAGACAGTGTCCCCTTCCCGCTGCGAGCCTTGCCCACCTCTGTGCCCCCTGGCATCAGCTCCCTGAGTTCTGAGGCAGTGCGCGTTGACTTCAGCTCACATTCCATAGTACAAGGCCATCTCCTTCCCAGTTCTCCCTGGCAAAAGTCCTTTAAAATATCCTGACATGGCCACACAGCTAAGTGGCCACATAGCTTAGCCCAACAGCCACGGAAACAGCCTAATCAGGATGGAGAGGCAGGTAGGTTGCGTGCTGGCTGTGTGCTGGCCATGTACTGGTCATGTGCTTGCCTGTGCTGTTCCCAGCCAGAATCTCACGCTGACTTCGCAGTTCCTAGGGCTCCAAATAATGCTTAAACATTGCAAAAGAAACAAAAACGCAGATTTTATCTCATCTATAAACACCAGATGAAACACCCCCAAATTTGTTCTTCAAACCTATAATTGATATGGTAAGGAGTAGGGGAGAAAGGCTCCCCTTTTTTGCATTTAAGGCATAGTTTTTGATACCATAGAGTGCTGGTGGAAATTAGTTTGGCTAACTCACAGGAAGATTTCCTAAAATGAACCTTTGTCTTTTGCCAAAATAAATTTTATATTATCAGGGTAATGCAAACTAGCATTTAATACTTGCATTAGTACCACATGTAGTACAAGTTGGTGTTTTACTATTAAACTTCCCCTGATTTTTTTTTTCTTTTTGAGACAGTTTTACTGTGTTGCCCTCAGTAGAGTGCTGTAGCATCACAGCTCACAGCAACCTCAACTCTTGGGCTTAAGCGATTCTCTTGCCTCAGCCTCCCAAGTAGCTGGGACTACAGGTGCCCACCACAACGCCTGTTTTTTTTTGTTGTTGTTGTAGTTGTCATTGTTGTTTAGCTGGCCCAGGTCGGGTTGGAACCTGCCAGCCTCCGTGTATGTGGCCGGTGTCTTACTCACTGAGTTACAAGCGCCATCCAACCTCCCCCGATTAATCTCTTCTTTCTGAGGCACGTGGTTGTCTGGGCCAAGGAGGGAGGGGACGTGAAGAAGGACATGAGGAGGGTGGACATGGAGGAGGCTTCTGTCATCAGCGACATACTGTGTGGGGTTTACAGTGTACTGGTACCCACAGGTAATGCCCCATTAAAAAGTCCCTTGAGTGTCACGGCAGGGGGATGGAAGGTCATTAGGTTCCAGCTCTGTGCAGTTCTGCGTGGGCTTACGGAAGGTGAAGCCACGCCACGTTCCCATGTTTGGTTAATTCTTCTCTGGCCCCACTTCCTCCAGGCTTTGCCCACTCCCTTCTCCTTCAGTAATATTAACAATTTATTCCTCTCTGACAAAACATTAAGCATCTTTTTTGAGTGTTTACATACTTGCCTCTGCTTTGAATATTCTCCCTGGGAGACCCACCACTAAACCTCGGCCTCACAGAGAGGGTAGTCAATCACAGATATTTCCCCTCAAAAACAAAACAAAACAAAACCCTTCCAGGCCTTTCTCTGAGTACCTTCTCCAAATTGCACAGAATCTTTAGGCCTCAAAAAAGAATCATAACTGAAATTGTGGGTGACCGGAGGGCTGTCAGCCCGACCTCCAGTAACCCCGCTGGAGGGTGTGAGCTTGATGGATTTCCTGGGAACCATTCACTTCATGACCCCACAAGAAGAGGCACAGAACTGGCAGCTCCACTACACCTCAGGGCAGACTCCAATAGAAAGAAAAGAAAGAAAGAAAGAAAGAAACTTATTGCACTCCTATTCTGGCTCATCCACAAAGCTGCCTTTTAATTTTCTGGTTCCTTTGTGGAGACCGTTCAAAAGAGCAAAAGGACTTCAGATACAGCAGGGCCAGGCAGATCCCACAGCTCATTTCCAACCGTCTCTGCCTGTGGGGATGGTGTGAGGACCAGGACTTGGCAAATCCTGCTTCATGCTAATCATCTCTCCCTGCACAGCGTTCTGGAGGGGGAGAGGCTATTTTAAATTCCTTGCTGGGAAGGATGCAGCCAGAGGAAGACAATGCTGGCAATTTGTTGGGAATGGCTGACACTGGGAGGTGAAAGAAAAGAAAGAAAAAGGAAAAGCTTCCATAGAACATATGTGAGAGCCCAACCTTCACGCCAAACCCTGAAGCCCTCCTCTCAAGACTGGCATCCTGCTGCTCCCGGCAGCTTCCCTTCTAGACGGAACTGGGGAACCTGCTAAAACTCAAAGTGAAACAGCCCACTCCAAACCCAGAAGCAGAGACAGTTTGTTCCCCTGGCACTTGCTGTGTTCCCTTCCTTTCCCCTCAGGCTTCCCACCGGGGTGGGGTTGGTTATCTTTGGGTTCTTTTTCACAGCAAATTAGAGGCTGACCACCTTTGGTCAGGCCCTCAGGCTTGGCCCCAGCAACTCTCCCCTCACCCACCCCTAGATCACACAAACAGGGACATTCAGAGGGACATGAAGCCTTGGCCCAGAGAAGGGCTAATGGAGCCTTTGGAATCGGTGGGCCTTTCCCCATCACAGGGGTTACGGGCCAGAGAAGGGTTAATGCAGCCTTTGGAATCGCAGTGGGCCTTTCCCCATCACAGGGGTTACCACTCGGGTGACTTCCATTCATACTTCCGTTTTGCACGACAGGATCAGAACAGCTCCCGGTTGAAAGGGCACCAGGCTCTTCAGACTGAGCTGTCTTTGTCCACGTGTCTCCCAAGGAGACAGGCTCAGCCAGGGCGTGAGCAGGGCGTCCTTCTACCACACCACACACGGTATGTGCAGAGATGCCTCAGAGGACGTCACTTCAGAGTTCCTCCATCATGAGTTTGATCACAGAAATAGAAAAAACAACTCTAACTCATGTGGAACGACAACAGACCCAGAATAGCAAGGCAAACCCGAGCAGAAAGAACACAGGCAGCACATTCTCTGACCTCAAGGCTTTGGTAACCAGAACAACACAGTGCTGGCACAAAATCAGACACGTGGACCAGTGAACAGAACAGAGAACCAGAACAAATCCACACCTTTACACCGAACCCACAGGTGCCAGAAACATACCCCAGGGAGAAAGGACAGTCTCTCCAATAAATGGTGCTGGGGAAACTGGCCATCCACATGCAGAAGAGTGACGTCAGTCCCCTGTCTCTCTAGACCCCTGTCTCTCTAGACCCCTATCTCTCGCCAGACCCCTATCTCTCTCTAGACTGCTATCTCTCGCTAGACCAAACACGAAACTACTAGAGGAAAACATTGGGAAATGCTTCAGAGATTTCTTGACTAAGATCTGAACTCTGAGGTTGAAACAAATTAAGGTTCTCTGATTTCCTGCTATGGCTTCGTCACTAACAAGTGCACGGGGCAGAGAAACAGCCATCAGCTTATGTTTTTCACCATCAGATCTTGCAGAATGTTCCCTGATTATGACTCTTAAAGAAAAAATTCCTAAATTCCACACTGTTACCACAGCCTTTCTTTCTGGCACCTAACTTGCGAATTCACTTATCTCCTAAGTCCACAGGCCTCCACGGACCCTTGGGCCCTGTGCACCGGTGCTGTGGACACTCTCTCCTGCCAGCCCAGTCGGCCAGACTGACAATTGGGGTCCTTGAGGGCACCACGTTCTCCCTCCTCAACTCCACCTCCACCCCCGCTCCATTCTCCAGCACAAGCTTAGCCACTCTTCAGTTTTAAGCGCAGACATCCCTGGCTCTAGGTGAGCCCCTTTAGTCACGCACGCAGTGGCTCCTTCTGCTTCTGTAATCCCGCTAGACTTTAGCTCCAGGAGGGTGAGTCCAGGTCTGTTTTCTTCACAGATTCTTCCTCAGGGTCTAGCAGGCCTTGGCTTATAACACCGGCATTCTGCAGTATTTTCTGAACAAATGAACCTGAATGGGAGTAGAAAATCCTGACCCCTCAGTTCTGTCTTAAGATCTCAAAAATCATCCAGAAGGTTTTTGCTCTTCAGCTTGTTACCCCTCACTGCTCAATCCCGTCTATCCCTCTTGTAACTTCCCCTTTGTTCATTGATCTGACACGTGGGGGGTGGGGAGGATCATCCAAACAGGGGCCCACGGTGAGCGATGACTTTGGGGGGACTTTGTTTGTGGTGTTAGATAACATGAAAGCATACTTGGATTTTTGTTAGTGGTGATGGTCAGATTTCTCTTCTTTTCTTTCTTTCTTTTTTTGAGACAAGAGTCTTATTTTGTCACCCTCAGTAGAGTGCGGTAGAGTCACAGCTCAGAGCAACCTCAAATTCTTGGGCTCAAGTGATTCTCTTGTCTCAGCCTCCAAGTAGCTGGGACTACAGGTGCCTGCCACAATGCTGGCTATTTTTAGAGACGAGGTGTCATTTTGGCTCAAGCTGGTCTGGAACCTGTGAGCTCAGGGCAATCCACCCACCTCAGCCTCCCAGGGTGCTAGGATTACAGATGTGTAATGTAGCCCATTCCACTATGCCCGGCCTTGCTAACCAGCTTTTGTTAGAGTTTGTATATTTACTGTGTAGCCCAAGACAATTCTTATTCTTCCACTGAGCATCAGAAAAGAAGATTTGGACACCTCTGTCAGATACAGGATTCTTTCTCAGGCTTTGGTCTGCCATCTTCTCTGAAAGGCAAACTGAAAGATATATTTTCATTTCTACACTGTTTTTCCCAAGGAGATACTTGTAAACCCTGTGTGTTTTCTTTTTTCTTTTTTTTTTTTTTTGGCAGGGGCCAGGTTTAAACCTACCACCTCTGGTATATGGGGCCAGCGCCCTACTCCTTAAACAACAGGCACTGCCCTAAACCCTGCTTTTGTAGGGAATAGTTCTCAAGGACCCCAAGGTCTGCTCTGACCTGGCTGGAGAACACGCCCTTAGGCTACCATTCTTGGTGGCCAAATTTGTCACCAGGAAGAGAGACTGGCTGGTAAGCAAGACCAGGCCAGCTTGGAAAGATTTTTAAAAAGTACTGGGTGCCTTTTAGCTCATAACTGGCGGCTGGCTTTGCAAAGCTTTATGAAAATAATCACGGTAGAGAAAATCTACGTGAACATTTAGTAACGAGTAAGGTATATAACACAGATGAACCTAAAAACTTGAGAAAGATACACACGAATTTAAATACAAGAATCTTTAATTACAGTGCCATCAATTCCTCTGCACCTGAACAAAATTATAACAAACAATCCCAGGAAGAGACAGTCAGTCTTGATTCACTTTTTTCTGGAAGGAATTTTTGTTGTTGTGAATCAGAGGCACGGAAGAATTGAGAAATTTCTCCAAGTTTATGAGGGGAGGGGGCGGAAGAGCCAACATTTGAACTCAGGAAATCTAATTATAGATTATATGCTTTTAATCACCAGACTACACTGCCTCTCATATTTCACATACAAACAGATGTATAACAGTTATAGTTTAAAAATAACACGAACAGCCACATACTTATTTGTTTTCTTTCAGTCTCTCTACGCCATACTCGGGATTATATATTAGATCAATTTTCTAGTTTACCAATATTCTCTTCAACTATCTCCAATCTGTTTAATTTATAACAATTTTAATTCCTAATTTTGTTTTTCAAGAGAGTCCATTTTACCTTTAAAATTTGCTTATTTGTCACTGTTCATGGTTATTCTTGCTCATATTTTCAATGTTTTTAAAAAAGACTTCTGAAGCATGTTAAAATATTTATTTATATTTTTGACTGATAGATGCTCTAATGAAGGATTATAGGCCCCACTCTGCTGTCTCTGTTTTCTGCTGGCTTTTACTCATGGTGACTTGTTTCTTTGTGTTCTAAATAAAGCTGCCTTTCTCTGGAGGTTATTTCTGTCCATTTCTGAGAGTCTTCTAGGGTTGTTTAGGATTTCTATGCTGCCACCACACTATAAAGAAATACTCAATTTTTCTCTCCTTCCCCCAGACAGTATTTCCCCACAGAAATTTTCCAGTGGATGAATATCAGTGCTGGGGAGCATTTGCCATTACCCTCATTGGCAGGATCAAAAATTAGATTATTCCTACTTTGGAGACTATAAAGTAAATGTGAGAAAAACATGCTGCTAAAATACCTAACAAATCAAATTCTTTACCATTTTTATCTAGGTTCAATTTAAGGAGGATTTTTTTGAGACATAGTCTCACTTTGTTGCCCCAGGTAGAGTGCTGTGGCATTACAGCTCACAGCAACCTTAAACTACTGGGCTCAAGAGATCCTTTCGCTCCAGCCTCCCGAGTAGCTGGGACGACAGGCGCCTGCCACAACACCTGGCTATTTTTAGACACAGGGTCTTGCTCTGGTCGGGCTGGTCTCGAACCTGTGAGCTCAGGCAATCCATCTGCCTTGGAGTCCCTCAGTGCTGGGATTATAGGCGTGAGCCACCACGCCCGGACTTCAAGGAGAATTTTTATTTGACCAGGAAAGTATCTTTAATAAACAAGGTTCTTCTCCATTTTGGTTGCTGAACCATCTAGATCAGCCTGTAAATCATGAGTGCTGAGAGCAGCACGATTATTTATTTCAGTCACGCCATGCAAGACGGCTTGAGGAATAGCCCTGCAATCACAGAGGCACACAAACCTGTGAGGATCGTCCGGATCACAGTTAGGAAGGAACTGGGTGATGGCTTCGGCTACTTCTTCGTTGGACAGGACATCCCAGAGCCCATCGGTGGCCAAGATCAGGACATCATCTGCTCCGTGCTCGTATTTGGAGAGATCGTAGACTCTTACCTGAAAAGAACAGGAATACTACTGCTTAAGAATCAGGCTCACTATTTTCCCTAACAAACTGACTTCTGACTCTCCTTCCCTTTTCCTGCCAAGCCTCTGGTTTTTAGGTATGCATCGTAAGGTACCTAATTACACAGTGAGCTTTGTGGCCGGTCTCGGAGACCTGCTCTACATAGGGAGCCCAAAACCCAGCTGTGAACCAGCCTAAGAGGAGGGCTAATAACTGACAAGGAAGAAATTAATTGGGAACAAAATGCCTGAGGAATAGTGGGCAGGATGACTTCCAGGTGGATACTGTGCTAGGCAGAGGGTAGCACGGGGCTCACCTGCTGGTCTTCCTCACCATGTTAACTCAGCAGACACTCGTCAAGGGCCTACCCTGTGCCAGATGCTATAAATACAAGGACGAGTAACAGATTCTCCTGCTTCAGAAGAGCTCCCAGTCTGAGGGGAGGTAAAGCCAGTTTAAGATGAACCACTTACTAACTGCTCTGTATGTCTTTGTCTGGGACTGAGGACACGGACTTTATTAATTCACTCACTTGCAACCCTTCTTGCCCTGCTGGCACTGAGGCCCAAGTGGCCAGCTCCTCTCCCGTAAGGACGGGGCTCTGACACCACACTCCACACGGAGTTTGGGGAGCCCCCCGGGGCCACGTTACAGAGGACACACGCTCAGTGTGTGTGTCCAGAGTGTGTCACTGTCTTGACAACCCTTAAGTCTTTCCTCATCTCCAGCACCTTGGTTCACTTGGCTGTTCTAACAGGAACCTCAGCTCTTTACAAAGAATGGAGCAGCCTTGGCAAAACTAATAATGAAAATTGAGCCTCATTTGGGACAGGCTACAACTCCATGCTCACTCTACTTTGTTGGGGGCAGGGGGTGCAGGGAGGAGCAGAGTCTGGGGTTTCACTGCTGTCCCTTTCTAACTTGGCAGAATCAACCCGGCTCACACCACTTCATGAACCAAAAGCAGGGCAGGTCCATTTAAGCAGCCTGCTCCAACCCCACGCCTTCTGCTGTCATGCCTCTCAAAGCGAGTCTGGGAGAAAGCTATGAGGCGGGGGGGGGGGGGGGGGGGGCCGCCGCCGCCCCGGGG
>CAUYQV010021449.1:0-39550 GCA_963574575.1 Galagoides demidoff
CTGCCCCAAACTGGGTGTGGTGGTGGGTCTTTCTGCCCCAAACTGGGTGTGGTGGTGGGTCTTTCACCCCTCCCATGTCACGTGATTGCAGGGAGATACCGGAGTGGATGCAGTGAGCATCTCCAGGCCAGCGCTCCACCACTGTGCTGGCTGCTTTCCACCACTTTGCCAGAGAATCTGGTCACTTTGCCAAGTTATTGAATGATAAGGCTTCCCTAGGGTAATGGTCCCATTGACTGAGGAGCCACGTTCAGATCTGACGTGGGCAGAGGAGGCCTTGGTGGCCGGGCCCCCTGCAGCCTCTGCCCCAGCCTCCTTGCGGCCTAAGTGAGAGAATCATCTATTCACTCTGCGCCTCCCAGTACAGGGATTAGAGTGGACATCCTTCAAAGGTCTCTCTATTTTTTAAAAGCAGTTGAAATTAAAAGTGGTTATAAGAATCAAACGCTCATTCTTTTATAATCCAGAAGGCTCTCTTAACGAAAATATTCTAATTGGAAGTTGTCTTCCTGAAGAAGTCTGTTCCCGTCTGTTCAGGTACACCTGAACTGTACCTTCAGTTGTCATCTGAGAGCAGTTTCTCCTCTACCAAATACAGGGGAGATGTCAGGTTGTTCCTAGGCTGGGCAGGAAGGTGGATGCTGAATGGGAGAAAAGGGATTCGAGATGCCCAGAACTTCAGAATGGGGAGCTTGACAGCGCTCACGCAGAGACCAGAGTGCCAGGCCCCTTACTCTCTCCAACTCCCCACCACAGTCCCACACACGCACAGCAGGAGCAGAAGACCATGAAAGGACGGGGCTCTGCACCTCCTCCCAGAGGCCCCAGGAGGACACAGGGGCCCCTATGGGGTCTCAGCGCAGGAGAGACACAAACACCTCCTTCTACTTCACCTCAAAGAAGCGAATCTCCTGTCCTGCTGGCCACCTCACTGAGGCCACCTAATGATGGCCTAAAGCCCTGGGCAACATGGTAACAAGGGACTCAGTGGAGAATTCAAAGACAACTAAGAAAAAATAGAGGGGAGGGACAAAAAGCTGCTTCAAGATTCTTCCACAAAGTCTGAGAGCACCGGTACAGAGCAGCCAAGTCTGGGTTTAGGAAGGTCCCACTTCTACAGAGCCTGAGAGCACCGGTACAGAGCGGCCAACGTCAGTTTAGGAAGGTCACTCTTCCACAAAGTCTGAGAGCACCAGCACAGAGCAGCCAAGCCTGGGTTTAAGAAGGTCCCTCTTCCGCAAATTCTGAGAGCACCAGCACAGAGCAGCCAAGTCTGGGTTTAAGAAGGTCCCACTTCTACAGAGCCTGAGAGCACCGGTACAGAGCGGCCAACGTCAGTTTAGGAAGGTCCCTCTTCTGTAAAGTCTGAGGTCTGAGAGCACCAGCACAGAGCGGCCAAGCCTGGGTTTAGGAAGGTTCCTCTTTCCCCCCAAATCCCAAACCCTCCAGTGAAGAAATTCACTCTGGCCACCAAGCTTTTCTAATGCATGCATTAATTAAAACACACATGCCGGGAAGCGTCTGAGGAATGGCTCTGCTCAGTCAGACTGCTTCTGCACCCAGAGCTGAGGACTCAGCCTGACCGAGTATGTTCTGATGAGCCCTTCAGAACCTGGGAGGGCGGCTTCTGGGAACAATCAGAAGTGGACGTGTTCCTGTACAAAAGACTTCTCAGAAGCTTGTGAACTTTTGTTCTTCAGAGTTTCTAAACACATTAGGCTATGAGACCATTTTCTCCATTTGGCCTGCTGGGAAGTACAGGATTCAGGAGACAGCACATCTTTGAGCCTCCTTAATGCTGAGCAGGATGTCGCCTCCTTTGAAACGTCCTCAGGGGTGAGACTTGTATAGGGTGCAGCCCCGGGGGCCAGGAGAGAACAAGGAGGGGTGGCCGGCATGTGGCTAGTGCCCCTGGTCCCACTGGCTTTCCCGCCATAAGGGCAGACCTCCTGTCCTGCCCTGCTGGGACAGCCTCGCGGGCCACCAGGATCTCCCTCCCACCTAGAGTTCCTGTCCTTTGCTGTCTTAAGCATCAGAGTAGCCACCCAGTGGCTGTACCTACACACACATAAACACACGCGCCCCCTAGCCGAGTGTAAAACAGCAGTTCTGTGGGATTCCATCCCGATCCTCTCCCACCAAAACTGCAGGAATAATCCCAGAGGCTCCAGGCGTTGCTGCTCTGAGCCCCCAGGCCTCCCAGTGTCCCCTCCCCTGCGGCACTGAGAGGGACAAACAGATGACCAAGCAGCCATGGTGACACCCACTGCCCCCTCTGGGAATTTACTCGTGTTCAGCTGTGGGCAGAGGGAGGACAGAGCACTAGGTGGACTGGCAGAACTGAGATTTGCTCCAGGCTGACCGAGACAGAAAGGAAATCGGGACTGAAGTTTGAAGTCTAGGTGTGCATTTCCTGTGACTGCATCTGGATTTTCTGACGTCCCAGACCTTTGGAGTGAGCGCTCTCATCACGGCTGAGACAGATATGCCTCTCTCTTTCCACAACAGCACGTTCCTGAGAAACTACACGAGAAGGGAATTTTTAAAAAATCAAATTATATTTTTCAAAGTACTTGGAGAGCTTTCTATTTAAAAGAATCCCACAAGGAATCCTCCCTCAGAATGAAGAATCCTATTGTAATGCAAATGATCACCTCCTAATTTATCTGTTTTCTAAATTCAAATAAACTCTAGTTTATTCAGAATGGTCAAAGACTGGGGTCTTGTGGTTAATTGAATATTCATGTTAATTTGGAATCAGCATATATACCATGTTGATTACCAATTCTCACAAAACAAGAATATAATAAATACAATAAAATTCACTTAACAACAAAATGATGCTGAACCTAATTACTTTTTCTTTGATAATCCAGAGCCATTCCGGAGCTGAAAGTGCAGGGACTTGAATTTAGAGAGAGCGGGGAAGCCCTACTGGTGCCAGGGCACAGGATCTGGGAGTTTCACTTTTGACATAGATACTCTGAAAAAAAAAATTTTTAAATTATTTTGTTTCAAAAAAACAAATAAAAAACTCTGGAGTTTAGAGCGTGTTTTCTCAAGCCCTAGAAATGTGCATTCTCTAATTCTTTGGATTGTTTTAACATAGAGTTGCCAACCTGTGCCCATGTGGACCCGTTTTTCAGAAAGCCAGTCGAATGCAAACACATCAAACAAAATTTAGCTGTTCTTCTCTGCTTGCTCTAGTCTAATGAGGTATGCAAAGGCCAACAATGGTAGACTACGCCACGCTCATAGACAGTGCCTGCCCTAGGAATAGACGGTGAACCTGATTTTACCTAATGATGAAAGAACGGATTCATTTCAAAAGCAAAATGTCCAGCGTTCATCCCCATCCCTGAAACCAAGTCTCATCCTTTTGCTTCTTTCCAAATAGCCTTCTGTCCAGGCAGAGGGTTGAACTTGATAAGCAGGCTCCAGCCCAAGTTTTGATGCTTTAAAATCCACCCACTACCCTGCTTTTCCAATGAGCCCAGCAACCATATATTCCTATTTAAGCAAATAAGGTTAGCTGCCTTTCGCCATTCACAATTCAATAGTCCTCCTAAATTAATTTTTCCGAAAGTAATTCAAATAAAAGCTTGGTTGCCACTACTCTTTTCTGAGCCACAAGATTGAAGAAGGCATCTGAATAGAAATGGGTATTACAGCCTTCTTTAATATTTAAGTGTGACATTCATTGATTTGTTTCTTGTTTTCTGCAAACCTTGACAACATGATAAAATAAATCATAAGAACAAAATATAGTGGTAACATCTTTTATGGACTTCACATAGTCATCAATCTCAAGCTGTGAGTGAATTATCAGTACAGCAAAAAGATCTATGTTTTAAGATCTCCAGTAGCACACTGGCTGGGGGTTTTCACGAGCGAACTCAAGGCGAGTGACTGATAAGCATCATTATTGTTTTCTGAGAGTCTGGTTTATGGTGTGTTGTGGAGGTGTTGGCATATATGTTTCGGAAGCAAAGGTTTGATCAATTCTAAGTAGACATCTACTAACATATAAAAAATATAACAAGCCTCCCTGCTGAGCCGTGTTACCGTACCCGCCACCCCGTGTCAGCCCAAAAAGGCTCACGTTGTGTTTCTGATTATATTTAATATGGAATTAACCCTTCCTAACGTGATGTCCTGTGCAGGAAAGGTGGATAAGACTGTAGATATCTGGAACTAGTCCCCATTTTATTTGTGTTTTAGGTTTTAGCAACATCACTGTAAAGTACAAATATTAAAATAGGAAAAAAATGTAAAATACAAATATTAAAATAGGAAAAAAATTCATGCATTTTCATTTAATTGCAACCCCCTTGAACATACAATAGACAAAAATCTGGGGACTACAACCTATTCCAAACGTGACACAGCTGATGCGGGACAAAGTTTAGAATAATGAAGTAGTCTAAAGCCCGTCATGCCCAGATCCACCAGGTCTTTCCATGATCATAACACCCGAAATTGTGAGACTGTCCAAAACATTCCCTCTCACTAAAACAGACTGAAGCCAAGATCCAGCTGTCTGTGGACCCATGAAGGGCATCTAGGCATTTGGAAACACCTGGACCAAAGTGTCCCACATGCTGGTTTTGTTCTTTTAAGATTATGTCCACACAACCTAAATGATATTCCCAGTTTTTAAAAAATGTCTCAGTTTCTTCTATGTGGATGTAGACCCCTCGTGGGCTGGAAGCGCCAATCATCAACACGGGCTCCGTCCCATCGGCAGCGTGGAATCCAGGTGCCACAGACTGCAGGAGAGGTTGACCCAGCCAGAGCACCAGAACCACCATCAGCAGTTGTCCCAGGGTCTGACGGTCCTGGAAGGCAGAAAAATACTCTGAACTTCTCAAACAGCACTCTGGAAAGCACAGCGCTTGGGGTGGATTTACTGGGGCTTTCTCTGTATCTGGAAAATGGGTTAATGACGACTTTAGATGTGGGAGGCGTCAGTCTCAGGGTTGCGGGAGGAGATATCAAGACGCTTTCTGACAAGCTAAATGTATGTGGTTTCCCACAAAGTCCCACAGTGCTTTGCACTCCATAAATATCACTCTTCTTCCCTCACAAGGTAGACCCGTGAAACACGACGTGATGGTCTGGTCTGCTGAAGCACGGCCAGGCGGCCTCGGGTCTGGGGAGTCAGCCCACTCTCACTTACGGTGGTGCAGCACCACCGTCGCCCTCATGATTAATTCAAGTCGATTGCACCATTCTAAAGCGTCTCCTCACCCAAGCAGGTGGCATCATTACCACCCACTTTTAGTAAAATTACACTCCCTGGTCCTTGACTTGAGTCACTGTAACTCATGGTGGGTTTTTTTCTCTTTTCTTTCATTTTTCTAACCAATTAAAGTCACTCTAATTTTCTTTACTCAGCCTGAGAGAAATACCATCAGTATTATTGCTTGTTTGACATTTTGGGTTTTCATTTGTTAAATTTTACTAGCAATATTGGAAATATGAATTACTGTATCTTCACAGCCACGGTGCTCTTTGGAGGAGCTGTGGGCTGTCGGAGGCACTCCGTATATTCATTGTAAACCTTTCAGTGTCAACATGCCACACCGGCTGCCTGGCAGCAGCAGGTAGACAGTTGAGAAGAGATCACGGCCAATGACGAAAATGCCTCTGGTAGCACCAAAGAAATGTGGCACTTGGCCTGGAGCAGGGCCCCCCAGTCTGTATGGCTACTCCCTGGAGATCCCCGATTTTCCACCTGAGCCCACCTTTGTTGCTAAAACCCTGTAATAACCATATGGGGAAGGGCTTTACTGAATAAGCTAGTAAACCAAACACAGGTCGGTTCACTTTTAAACATACTTTATATTTTCTGATGTCTTTTTTCAGTTTCTAAGTCAGAAACAGAGAAAACAGCTGAAGGGATTATGTATATTTATTACATATTACATAAATAAATGTAGGTAAAAAACTGAAACTGGCCTCAACACACACAGCACCCCCTCTAGCTCCAAAGCTCAACCAAGCATACACACAGCCCCTGAAACTATAAAAGGCTGGTTTTCCAAGTCCCGGAACCTCTCCCAAACAGGCTTGTAAGGCAGTCATGTGTTTCCCTGTGGTACCTAACCAACCTTCCTGAGATGTAATAATATGCTGAATGTGGCTGGGGGGTGGTGTCATCAGATCACGCCAGGTGACAGAATCAGTGCTGAGGCGTGGCGTGTGTTTGTTGTGACTATACTGTGGCCCCATGCTCAGAAGAGGGCCCAGGACTGAGGGGCTCTCAGTAAATACCTGCAGAAGGAATAAGCCCCCTACCCCACCCCTACAGTGACCAGCCCCAGGAACAGCTGAAGTCACTGTGCCTGGAGATGCTTGTTGTCTCGTGTGCCTCTGTTTTTTCATCTGCAAAATGGGGGTATTACAAATGCCTGCTTCAAAGGGCGATGCCTGGATTAAACAATGATGTGTGTGATGTGGTTTTGCATGTGTGTATGTGTGGGAAAGAGAGTGAGCAGGCAGAGAGCGCAGCACAGGCATGCCACACGGCCGCCCTGGGGAGGTACAGGTGCACTGGCCTTAATGTTAGTTTGGACTGGCGTTCATCCAGTCTAGTTAACAAAGTATACTGCGCTGACTCCACCTTGTATACACCTTAAGGTTTCAATGAGGCCAATTTAAAAATCAGAAAGGAAATCTGGTGTTTGGGACAAGCCGGCTGTTTCCCGTGTCATCCTTCTGTGCCCTCCTACCATCAGAAAAATCAAAACCCAAGAGTGTCCGTGAGGAGCAAGGACCTCACGGAGCAGAGAATCTATGACAACCTTTCATCCTGGGTGTAAATGACATATTACAAGTTTTTTTTTCTTTCTGAATACTAATATATCATTCTTACAGAAAAAGGATTACACGCCCTTTCCTATTTTGCGTTCTGGAAATAATCCACAATACTGCGTCAATATTCCCTTAATAAGACAGGAGGTTCGCACTGCTTACGCGGCTCCCACTTGGGTCACCAGCTTTCGGATATTATCCGAAGAGTGGCCGGCGACATCTACGCCTTGTCAGTCATTTAATTACGCAAAGAAGTCTGCTATTCATTTTATTCCTGTATATGTTAATGTTAAAAACTAATAGAAAACAGCTAGTAAATTGTCCCCTGCATATATTGGACACAGCAACAATTACTCTGGCAGAGAAGATATAATAAAAGAGGAGATTTTAATAGTATCCTTATTCCCTTTATTCTCTTGGGCTTCTGTTTCAAGGTACTGTAGAAATTAACAATTATTTCTTCTCATTGTTTTTGATGATCTTTTTCTATTACGCTCCTACCTGACTTAAAATAAAAAATAATTTAAACTTACATTTTTTATTCAATTTTATGGTGCCCTGAGATTTATGTTTCAGGCATGAGGAGGAACTGAGAAGAATCAGAAAATAACCCAAGGAATCTTCCCTTCTTGTTTCTTGACAACTAGTTAAGGCCATGCCAGTCATTAGTACAACTGAGATTATCCTGATCTCACCTCGGAAATTCACATAATAAAAATAATTATCTTATACATCACTGTATTGACAAATATGTCTTTCTTCGACTTCATGAATGTCTGTCATATGATGTATCTGAATAGTTGCTATAGTTCTACTGTATAAAGCAATTAGCTGAGTTTATATGGCAAATTGTCTAAGGATTTCTCCAGAATGCTTGGGGAAATCTAACAAACTGAAATATTCTCCAAATTTATTGACCTGCTCCTATGTTGAAAAAAGTAGGCCGTCAATAAGCAGCTTTAGTTTGAAAATTAAGATCTTATTAGAAGTATGGGGACTGTGAGACCCGTGGCCTGGCTGAAATAAAGACAACTGATCTTATCTAGGAAAGGCTGCATTTCTTTGTTTTGGCAAAAGAAAACATTGGCGTGATGAATGAAAATGTGCAGTAAGAACAGCAGTATTTTAAAAATGGGTGAAAACTTCACCAGAACCGCTTCCATGGAGACATGGGCACACTATTCAGGGCAAGTCACCTTTGGTTTCCATCATGTGTCCCATAGTCTCACGGACTCAACGGCCACACTGAAGCAGAGACCTATAAAATCAGGGCCATATCCCCTCCCCGTCCCTCCTCTGTGACTAAATCCACAGTGCCACACACCCTCATAGGTCCGGAAAAAGACAATCATTCTGGAAATGCACAGGTGAGTTTCCTAAGGGCAGAAATATACACTCTTTCCTAAATGAACTTGTTTTCGATTACTACACAGGAAATCATTACCATTTAGCCACTTAAAACAACATACATCTATTACATCAACCTTCAAGAGCCAGGCGTGCCTTAGGCATGTGGCCAGACCCCATGCTCAGGGTGTCATAGGCTGTGATAAAGGTGTGGGTAGTGGGGATGCATTCTTCTAGAGGTGGGGGGGGGTCCTCTTTCACGCTCGTGTGGCTGCTAGTAGGATTCAGTTCCTTGTGGCTGTAGGACTGCAGTCTCTATTTTCTTGCTGTCCAGCAGGGGGCAATAATCTGAGCACCTAGAGGGCCCACAGGTCCCAGCCATGTGCTCTTCCTAGAGACCTGTTCAAATCCTGGCAGCCCACATTCTCAAAGCCAGCAGGAAGGGCCACAGTTCTCTTTCAGGAGATTTCATCTCATTTACTCAGGCCCACTCCAGCATGTCACCCTTCTGTAACTCAGCTGAATCCAGTTAGGAGCCAGATGAGCTCTGCAGAGTCCCTCCACCTTCACCAAGTTGTGCAAGCTAACCCTGACGCACTTCTCCCAGGAGCAGGGCTGAGCATCTCCTGTGGTCCAGGAGGTGACCATGGCATCTGTTCTTACAACACATCCTTATTGTTCTAAGAATAGTGAGGACAACAGGCGATCACTAGACCCATTGTGTCTATCTCTTGTTTACCTCTCTTTCCCCAAAAGAACCCCCTTTCCTTAATAGAAAATAAATGAGTACGAATTCCCTATCCAGAAAAACTATTGTAGCTACCTAAACCTTGTGTTCTTAGAAACATTCTAGAACCTTCCAAAGTGGTGGGAGTTGGGTGAGTGGGGAGAGAATATGGAGAGCATGGAGGGGGAGGGGTGAAAGGAGTCAGCAGCAGAGAGCTATTGCTTCGCTACACCAGAAGCAGCTGTTGGGATCAAAGACTGTGTCCCCTCCCCTGTGCCCCAGGACACTGATAGGTCTCGAGCTGCCACATGGAAGGCTGAGGGCAGGCACAGAGAAGCAGAGAGCAGCCTGCACCTTAGCCACTGTCCAGGGAGCCTCTGAGCTGTACCTGTGGCTTGGGAACCAGCCGTCCTGACAGAGAGAGGAGCTGTCCCTGACTAACCTTGGCTTGACTTTGCTGAGAAGCATGAGGCCACGTCTAATGTCTATTTAATATTGTGGTTGTCATACAAAAACTCATCAGTAAGAAAGTTTAAGCAGGGTGCCGACCAGACCCGCGGAGTGGTGTGGAGGTTCCCGGCCCACCATGCGGATGTGACGTGAGCCTTATGTCACTTTTCCGATTATAGTTCGTTACACAGAACTGGTATTTGTGTGAACTACAAATGCTCCTCCTGCTTTTCAGTTGCAGTAAAAAGACTCATGTGGTGACAAAAATTTCTAGTCATTTTCATGTATTTGCAGAACAATAGGAAAACAGCAATTCTCTGAAAGCAGGGAGAGGAGTGTGGAAACAGGCTTGCCCACCAGGGTCGTGGTGGGCCACCGACATCTGGGGCTGGGGTGCTCAGCATGTACTGCAGTGACTCCATGAGGATGCCACCATTTTTTTCCTTCCTGCTCCCCAAGTCTGAACAAAGCAGGAGAAGGTCATCCCTCAGCTCCACCTGTCTTGATGTGCGCCAGACGACAAGGAGCCCAGTGGGCAAAGCCTCACTCCTTGGGGCAGGGTATCCTGGGGCAGAATCTGCTGAGGGACTGAGTGGGGGGATTCAGGAGACCTACCCCACACCCTACGTGGAGGACAGCCTGGGGTTCCCAAGCCAGATTAGTCTTCTGTCCTGTCTGCAGGGGTTTCTGATGTGGATTTTCCCATCTCCCCTTGCTGTCCCAGGTAATTCTGAGTTCAGGTATAAAGTTGGTCTCCTGCTTATTGCAGGCTAGCAGAGATCATGGGGTACAGCAGAGTATGAGGCTCAGAAGGAGGAGAAGACTCCAATTTCCCGAACTCTTTTTCTTTCCGTGCCTTCCTGTTCTCAACAAATTTCCAATAAACTTTTATAAAGCAAACACACAGGGTATGAAGACCTCTATGGATGACTTCTGCCGGGCAGGGCACAATGGGAGCCCCCAAACCTGAAGTCCCCACGCATTTGGACCCTGGAATGACAAGATGGGCACTGGGGATGCACAGGTCTGCACAGATGTCACCAAACAAATCACTGGTGGCCTGTCACAGAACCTGGGGCTCAGAGGTCAAAGCCACACTCTGATGGAAAACGTGGCCATAAAGGGAGGCAAAGCCTTTTTCAGGGAAGGCCAAAAGGAGGATATGTTGGTTTGAAAGCTTAATATGAAGGAAAGGATAAGAATATTTTCTAAAATGTAATACCTTGGAATATATTATAGAGCAGCAATTCAACAAAAGCCAAACCGTCCGATAAATGCCTTCCTTCTAGAGAAAACGAGGGAGGTAAAGCTATTGTTAGATGTGCTCTAGAAAATCGACATATCAATTAATGAATGTACATACAAGGCAGCTGATAAAAATGAGAATTGAATTCCAGAAATGCCCCCAAGAAAAAAAACTATAAAACTCTGAAAAATACAAATATTAGCGAAGAATTTCCACGTGGACGTGTCAGTGTATAGCACCAAGCATGCCACATTCAGCACAGCATGTGACTTGGGAAATTTCAGGCACAGGACTTAGACTAAAAACGCAAGCCCTGAAAAAAATCAGAAAGTAGGGGAGTCATTTGGAATGGCCTGCAGGAGGGACAGACTATTCAGTGCATGGCACTAAATTATTGGTTAACTATTTTGAAAAAATGAAATTAGATCCTTCTCTCATACCTTGTAACAAACAAATTGCAAATGCAATAAAGAACTATATGAAAAATACTACCACATTATATGAAGACAGGAATAAACATACTGGATTTTTGAAGGTATAAATTCAGTGTGAGAAAGACCATTGCAAGCACAAGATCTAAATAGGACGACAGAAATTACTAGAGATTGCTCTAAATAAAAACAGAAATAATTAGAAATACAAATAGAGAGCACTTGTTATATATATATGAGAATAAGATAAAACACAAGTCAATAAGAAAAATACAAATACCTTTGTAGAAAGATGGGCAAGGAAGGTGGGAAGATGATTTTCAAAAGAGAAATACAAATAGCTGATAACTTGCGTAGAGTTTGTGAGCTTACCCAGGTCACGGGCACCATGTCCAGAGTCCCCTGTCCATCTGGTTTGTTTGGTTTTACTTCGGTTTTTGGTGGTAACATCACTGTTCTCGTGCTGCTGGGATGACGGAGGCATTCTCTTGTGTTGCTTGATGACAAAATAAACTGGTAAAGCTTTCTGGAGGGAACTATGCGATGCAAAGAACTTTATTTAAAATGTATAGTTTTCTGGGAGTGTGGGGGACAGAGTCTCACTCTGTTGCTCTAGGCTAGAGGGCTGTGGTGTCACAGCTCACAGCAACCTCAAACTCCTGGGCTCAAACAAATGACCCCCTTGCCTCAGCTTCAGCTGGGACTATCGGTGCCCACCGCCATGTCCAGCTAGCTTTTCTATTTTTGAGTAGACAGGGTCTTGCTTTGCTCAGGTCATCCAATGGCCTTGGCCTCCTAGAGTGCTGGGATGATAGGCACAAGCCACCGCACCCAGCTAAAACTGTATCATTTTAGACCCTATGTTTCTATTTCAGGGAATTCTTCTGAAGGAAAATTAGGACAAGTCCAAAAAAGTCGGCATTTATGCATTTCGATACAGTATTCAGTGTTGTTTAGCCATACCATGAAATACCAAGTGCCATTAAGGAAAATGTCGGAGCACTGCATGTATTCACCTGGGGAAATTTGAGATATAGTAAATGCAGAAAAAGCAAGCTACAAAGCAACTATTACAGGGAAATCCTGTTTTTGAAAAGAAAAATATATATATGAATATGTATCATAAACACTCTGAAAGGAAATATACAAAATGTTAATATCCCCTATCTATGGGTTCTGGGAATATACAGTAATTCTTTTATTCATAATTTCCCATATTTTCTTATTTATCTACAATGATTATATATTTCTAGGGTAATAAAACAAATAAAATATTTTAACCATGAAGACTACAAAGAAAATATTTATAACACAATGGCTAGTGAGAAAACACTTTGACTGCTACACACACCAGCTTCAACCCTGTGGAGGCCGGGTATGAGCTGGGGAGCAGGGCTGGCGGGCAGCACCACAGAACAGGAAGAGCTGAGTTGTGTGATGCTCCTACCTTCTAGGTCATGAGAGAAGGGTCTTTCCTGCACCCTGCTCTTTACAAGGATAAGCTCTGGCCCCCACCTACTCAGGGGGAAGATGGTGAGAACCTCAAGGTACAAGCCCTCTTGGATTCCTGCCCCACTGCCTGAGCCCAGTGTCTGCTGAGATGACCCATGCCCACCTCTTCAGCTTGCTGTGCTGAGGCTTACTGGGCAGCCGGGGACAAAACTCCTGTGACATCCTCTCCGTGTAAGGTGCAACCCCCGGGGGAAAGACTGTCCTCCGGCCATGTCCAGCCAGGGAAGACTGAAGAGGCCAACAGTTCTCCACCCTTGCTGGCTCTTAGCTGGGGCTGTGTGTGTCTATGAGTGTGTATCTGTGTGTGTGTCTGTGTGTATCTCTATGTATGTGTGTATCTGTATGTGTCTGAGTGTGTATTTCTGTGTCTTTGAATGTGTATCTATCTCTGTGTATACATGTGTATCTGTGTGTACTTGTGTGAGTCTGTGTATCTGTATGTGTCTATGAGTGTGCATCTGTGTGTGCACATGTGTGTCTGAGTTGTGTCTGTGTGTGCACATGTGTCTATAAGTGTGCATGTGTGTCTGTGAATGTGCATCTGTGTGTGCGCGTGTGTCTGTGAGTGTCATCTGTGTGTGCACGTGTGTCTCTGTGTGTCTGTGTGTGCACATGTGTCTATAAGTGTGCATGTGTGTGTCTGTGAATGTGCATCTGTGTGTGTGTGTGTGTCTGTGAGTATCATCTGTGTATGCATGTGTGCCTGTGTGTATCTGTGTGTGCACATGTGTGTCTGAGTATACGTGCACGTGTGTCTGAGTTGTGTCTGTGTGTGCACATGTGTATCTGTGAATGTGCATCTTTGTGTGTGCACATGTGTGTTTGTGAGTGTACATCTGTGTGTGTCTATGGGTGTCATCTGTGTGTGCATGTGTGTCTGTAACTGTGTATCTGTGTGTGCATACGTTTGTCTGAGGATTTGTGTGTGCACATGTGTGTCTGTGTGTGCATGTATCTACAAGTGTGCCTCTGTGTGTGTGCACATGTGTCTGTGAGTGTGCATCTGAGTGAGTGCACAGGTGTGCAGACAGGAGGGAGTGAGCTGCCGGAGCCGGGCTGCACTGGCTTTCTAATTTTGTCTTTCTCAGGTGACCGGCAGTGTCACCACACTACTGCTCTGTAGGGAGGTGACTGTGATGGACGAGACCCAGTGACACTGGCCGGAGCAGTGAGTGTGCTGGCTCTGAAAGCTCTGAGCAGGCTGGGCAGTGACTGCATCGTGCAGACACAGACCCGCAGAAGCCCCATGACACAGACCAGCAAGCACAGGGCGTGACTAGGGGAGCCTGACACCTGCTCAGCAGTCTGGCCTGATCATTCAAGACACTGCCCGAGCACCCACCCTGCTCACACACCTGGGACACGGTGCTCCCTCCTCAGGCCAGGGAGGCACAGCCAACTTTACTCAGGTTTTAACCTGGACAGAATCCAAGGGCTCAGGGGGAAACATTACTGAGGGCAGCATACCTTTAATTCTGGGTGCACAGGTGACCAGTAAAGAGGTGCTCAGAAATCTCTGCACCCAGAGAGCCCCAGTGATGCTCAGCTCCCTTCTCAGCAGGGCCTCTCTGTCCACTGAGGGTCCAGCTCATGCCCATGTTAAAGCAGGACAAAGCAAAATATCCCGTATTGTCTATCACACCTCTTTGTTCTTTTCAATAACTGAAAACTGCACTTCAGTATTTGGTTTCAATTCACAGATTAAAAAACGTTCTAAGAAGGACGTTGGGGGCCATTCCAAAAGTCAAAGGGGTCTGTCCACGGTGAAGAGGGCAGGGGCCCCATCCTGTGTGCCATGAGCTTAATGCCCGTTCACTCTGTAACTTCAGGTTGTAATCTGGGCAACGTGAACAATTTTTTAAGGGAATCCACCTTCAGTTCATTCCGCCAGCTTCCCAAATGTAAGTGGCAACTCAAACTTAGTTCCAGCACTGGGTGCCAGAGCTCAAGATGAAAGAAGGCCATGGAACGGAGCCAACCACAATACAGCCTTCGGGCCAGGGGAGAAACTAGACAAAGCTGGAAAATAAGCACAGGGCTTTGTTACTACGATAACTTTGGCTGGTATAAGACAGTGCGGGCTTTAAAACGCTCAGGGTCACACAGAAGCAAAGATCTGGGGCCCATTTGTTTGGAAGCCAGGGATATGGGGAGAAACCGCCAGGATCATAATTCTGGCTGGCACCGCAGGGTAATGACCCAGAACTGGTTTGTTTTGACAGTTAAAACCCAAAGCAGACAACTGAGACGCTGCACACAGTTAAAACCAAGCTGGTGCTCTCAGACAGAGCCCAAATTGCAGACACAGTCGCCGGAGGAGATACACTTTCCCTTCTTCTCCCATGTGGGTACCTGAGCAGGGGACTTACCCAGAAAACCTGGATGATGAGTAAGCCACAAGAAGGAAAACAAGGCCACTGGGCTGCCCACGAGGGCCAGGACACGTGTGGTTGGCAAGCCTGCCGAGTGCCTGGCTAAACCAGAGGCAGGGGTCCTGATACTTCCACATCCAACTCTGCTAAGAGAAAATCCATGCAATTTCCCTCTCTCCATCTGAGATGGAGGCTGTGAGGCCTATATGCCCAGCCTCTGTCCGAGGACTGACTGCAACCCCTAAGTTGGCATTAGAGCATGTCAACAGATATTTGAATCAGTGATATAAAATCTACAGAAAAAGAAACAGGATATGACCCCTTCTTGAATATCAAGCCCCAGCACAAATCCAGCCCACGGTCTCCCGAGAACATTCCAGTAGCAGCCCCCAGGGACGGAGAGAATCCAAAGAAAATTTTAAAGAGAATTTTGGGAAACTCTTTTTAAAAAATGAACATTTCTTGCCTTTCTGGCTATGGCGAGGTGACTTGTCCTAGAGTGATCCTACCACTGAGAACAACTGTAAAAGCTGGGTAGAAAAAATAAAATCTGCTTGGAGACATTGGAAACCAATCAAGACATCCAGGACTTGAGGGTATGAGAGGGAAGAGAGAGACCCCGGGTGAGTCCTCACTCATGAATGAGACCCCGAAGGGAGAGAGACCCCGGGTGAGTCCTCACTCACAGATGAGACCAGAGGGGAGAGAGACCCTGGGTGAGTCCTCACTCACGGATGAGACCAGAGGGGAGAGAGACCCCGGGTGAGTCCTCACTCACGGATGAGACCAGAGGGGAGAGAGACTCTGGGTGAGTCCTCACTCACGGATGAGACCAGAGGGGAGAGAGACTCTGGGTGAGTCCTCACTCATGGCGGCTTTTCTTCTACTTGGGAATATGCCAGTTTGGACATGGAGTTGACGGAAAAACTGATGGCCTAGAAAACACTCAGAAAAGACAAAAATCAAAGGGCAGAGCAGCCCCAGAATGAGGGGCCACAATTCTAACTTAAAGGGAGCCCCAGAGAAAAAAGCCTGATATTTTGCACCAAATTTCCACCAGGGTTGAGCTTCCGAGACACAGAGCAAGAGGGAGAGAAACTGAAAGAAAAGTATTTGCTAAGAGGCTTGAAACCTGAACAGGGATTGTGATGGTCTCATAGCCTGGGAGACAAACATGGAAGCTCAGAGCCCCCTGAGAAGGAGGGGTCCTGCTAGCACTCCAGGCTCTCAGCTGAGATTCCTGCAGGACCATAGCCCGGAAGTAAGGGCCACTGAAAACAAGTCACCTTTTTGAAGCCCAAATGGCCTTGATGGGCTCAAGGCCATCTTCCCACACTTCATCTCCCACAGGAAGGAAATGATAGCATGGTCCAGGGTCTTAACATTGCATAATCATGTCCAAGTTTTGGCATCTGATGAAAAAAATATTATCCAAGACTTACAATAGAAATCAATGATCAAAAATCAAGGGAAAAAATGACACTATGAACAGGCTCTCAGGTGATCCAGATATTAGGATAATCAGACATGAACTTAAATAATTACAGGAATTGTGTTTAAGAAAATGGATGAGAGAGAGAAAAAAAAACTAGAGAAATAGAATCCTTAAAAAATAATCACAGTAAAATATACCAAAAAAACCCTTAAGAATTTAATCAACTGATTTAATTAGACATTAGACACAGCAGAGAAGATTGGAGAAACTGTCTAGTAGCATAAAAGACATTTGGGATGGGGCAAAAAAGTCTAATGTTTGGAGAAAGGCATCATTTGAAGAGATGTCAGTGGAGAATTTTCCATTCCTTACAGAAGAATGTCAAAATGTTCTACAAGCCCACAAAAAGCATAAATATTAAAGTGATGAAAATTATAAACAGAAGAAACCTCTTAGAAGCAGAAGCAGCCATGGGTAAACAGAGGAACAACAGTAAGATGGACAGCTGTCTCTACAAAAGAAATACAAGAAATCAAAAGACAATGAAAAAGAATCCTCGAAATGCTGGAAGAAAATAATTGCTAATTTAGGAATTTATGCTCGTCTAATTATCCTTTGAAAATAAGGAACATGTGACTTTCATGGATGGAACTGGAAAATGTGCTTCTTAGCAAAGTGTGTCAGGAATGGAAGAAAAAGTATCCAATGTACACAGCCCTTTTATGAAACTAATCTATAGCTCTCAAGCAAAAGATACAACTTAATTCTAGCCCAAAAATATGGGGAGGGGGTGGGGAAGGGGAAGGGGAGTTTCTTCTATTATTCAGAGATAATCTCTTGTATCTCTGTGGCATCTGTTCTTATTTCTCCTTATCATTTCTGGTTGAGGTTACTAGAGATTTTATGTTTCTATTTCTAGTTAGTCTAGCTAAAGGTTTAACTATATAATTTATTTTTTTCAAAAAACAATTTTTTGTTTTGTTAATTTTCTGAATTTTTTTATTTTCAATTTTATGAATCTCTAATTTAATTTTGGTTGCTTGTTTGCTTCTACTGTGTTATGGTTAGATTTTTCTCTTTTTCCAATTCCATAAGTTGATTTGTGAGCATGTTGACATGCTCACTTTCTTTTTTTCTAATCGAAGCATCTAGTGCAATAAAACTTTCCTCTCAGGACTGCTTTCACTGTATCACACAGGTTTCGGTACCTTGTGTCTTCATTGTTGTTATGTTTGAGGAACCTAACAATTTCTTTTTATTTATTCATGAACCCAACTCTCATTCAGCATAAGGTTGCTTAACGCATTTCCATGCCTTTGTGTGGGGATGCACTTTTTTTTGAAGTTGAATTCCATGTCTATAAACCTGTATGTGAGAGGAGAGAAGGTATAATTTTCATTATTCTAATTTTGCTGAGGTTTGATTTATATTGCAGGATGTGATCTATTTTGGAATATGTACCATGAGCTCATGAGAAAAAAAATTATATTCTTTGCTTTGGGACTGTGTGTTTGTATATGTCTGTTAATCTCATTTGTTCTTGGGTGACATTTAAGTCCTTTTTACCCCTGCTTAGTTTCTGTTTAGAGGATTGTCCAGTTGTGTCAGAGGGGTGTTAAAGTGTCTAGCTATCATGTTGTTGTGGGATATCATATTGCTCAGACCCATCAAAGTCTGTTTCATAATCTGGGAGTATTTAGTTAGGTGCATACATATTTAAAATTGAGATGTCTTCTTGTTGTATTGTTCCTTTGACCAGTATGAAATTTTCATCTTTGTCTTTCTTAACAATAGTTACTTTGAATCCAATTGTAACTGAGGATAACATTGCAACCCCTCCTTTTATTTGGAATTCCATTTGCTTGAAATACTATTTTCCATCCTTTAATCCTCAGTCTTGATTTGTCTTTTAGGGCTAGGTGAGGCTCCTGGAGACAGCATATGGATGGCTTGTGTTTTTTTATACATTCAGGTAACTTGTGCCTCTTTGGTGGAAAATTCAATCCATTGACATTTATCGGAAGTATTGACATATGTGGCAATTGTAATTCATCTTGTTATGAGAAAGTCTGTTGTGTAGTTTTAGAAGTGTAGAAGTGATGTTTTTGCCTTTAGCTTCTAGGTGTTTACTTTGGTGGTAATCCATTATAGTATTCAGTGTTGAGAATACGTCTAAGTATTTCCTGTCATGCTTGTTTTGTGGTGAATTTCCTCAGTACTTGTATATCTATAAAAGATTTTGTTTCTCTGTCAATTTTGAAGCTTAGTTCAGCACATTACAGAATTCTGTCCTGAAAGTTATCTTCTTTAAGAATGTTGAAGATGGATGACCATGCTTGTCTGTCTTGAAACATTTCATTGAAAAGTCTGCTGTCAGCCTAATGGCTCTGCCACTATTGGTCAATTGGTGCTCACTCCTAGCTCCTTCCAAAATTTTCTCCTTCATCTTCACATTGGACAGGTTCATTACAATGTGTTTGGAGAAACTCTGCTCCATTTAAGAATATTCAGAATTCAATACCCAAATGAAAGGATTGTGGCATGATCTTTAGTAAAACTTGGGAATATTACTTTTATGATAATCTCCAGTAGTGCTTTCATTCCTTTGGGACAATCTACTTCTCACTCAGGGATTCCTGATATTTGAATTTTCAAACACTTCATGGAGTCTCATTGTTCTCTAAGTGCCTGTTCTGTTTTCCCTGTCTTCTTTTCTGCCTCTGTAACTAACTCTGTTAACTTTTTCACTTTATCCTCTAGCTTTGATGTTCTTTGTTCTCCCTAGTTTAATCTATTTTTTATATTTTCTACTATATCTTTACATTCCCTGATTGTTTCCTTCATTTCCTTGAGCTCCTCCATATCCTTTCTTTATTCTCCATATCTCTTATTCAACTTTGGTTCTGTCTTTCCATTTTCACATCCATTCTCTTCATTGATTTTATCATCCATATTTTAAAATCCCTTTATGTCAAACCCATTAATTCTTTATAGGAGGAGTCTTTGGTAGGAGCTGCCTCACAGTCACTTGGAGGAGTTCCTCCATTTTGGTTTTTCATGTTGCCTGAATTTTTCTGTTGGTTCCTCCTCGTGTGTGCATTCTTCTTGTTCGTTGTGCTCCTTTTTACTTCTCATTTCCTCCCTTCTTTCAAATTACCTTGTTTCAGTGTTTGGGTGATGAAGATGCCTCTTGGAATGAGGCTAAAAGGAGGAGAAAGGTAAAGAGCAAGCAGGAAGTAACAACAGGGAAAGGAATAATGAGGACAAAAGAAGGAAAAAGTAAAAGAAAAGAAAAAGAAAAAATGGAAGGGAGAAGTGAAAGAAAGAAACTTGAATAAAAGGAGAGAGGTATGTCAGGAATAGAGGATGAGAGTGATGGAAGGCATGGCATTGATAAGCGTGGTGCTAAGGTCGTGCTTGTAATTCAAGAATTTTGAGGGGCTAGGTGGGTTCTTCAAAACCAGAAACTCTTTACCAACCTGAGTGGGGCCAGACTATTCCTTTGCCAAAAATAGGAAGAGAATTAAAAGTGAAAAAAAATAGAAGTAACAATTTAGAAGGGATGAAAATGAAATAGAAAAATTCTGTAATGTGAACATACCAAAACTTTCTTCCTAGGGCCAAAGGTAGAAAGTTCTCTTACCCTCTTGAGCCACAGTACTGCTGTAGCCTACCTGCCAGACCACAGCTGTGTCACCCCAGCTCTCAGGAAAAAAAAAAAGAAAAAGAAAAAGGGGAAAAAAAGGAAAGCAAAAATAAACAAGAAAAATAGACAAAGAAAATTAAAAATACCATTGTATCAAGTAAAGGAGAGATTGAGAAGTGGGATAAAGTAAGAAAGAAGACAAAAAGGAGGAGGGAATATCATAGCTGTTGCAGAAGCAATTTATGTGGGAGATATGAGAAAGATAAAAGAGTCTCTATCTAAAGAGAGGATGGAGAAGAGTGAAATAGGGAGAGAGAATAGATCAAGTTAACATACTGTAACCAAAAAATACAGAAGCCCTTGCTCTTGATGAAAGCAAAAATGGAAATTAAGATAATAACCAAGCAAATTAGCAAGAACCTAAACACATCAATACAAAATAATGACAAGCTCTAATAATAAAAAAATAAGCAACCTCAGAGCTCCTGAGCAGACCAATTTCAAGCACTGAGATCAAAGAAACAATACAAAATCTCCCAACAAAAAAATGTCCTGGTCTGGATGGCTTCACAGCAGAATTCTATTAAACCTTCAAAGAAGATATTATCCCCATAATGCAGAAATTATTCCAAAAATTTGAGAAGGAAGGAATCTTCCCCCACACGTTCTATGAAGCAAATGTCACCCTGATACCAAGAAAAAAAAACCAACTAGAAAGGAGAATTTCAGACCAATTTCACTATTGAATATAGATGCAAAAATTCTGAATATAATCATAGCCAATAGATTACAGCTTATCATCCAAAAAGTCATACATCATGATCAAGTAGGTTTTATCCAGGGATGAAAGGTTGGTTTAAAGTCCATAAACATTATTCACCATGTCAACAGAAGCAAAACCAGAAACTACATGACCCTCTCAACAGCTGCAGAAAAAGCATTGGATAAAATCCAGCATCCTTTTCTAACTAGAACACTGAGGAGTATAGACATAGGTGGTACATTTTTTAAACTTATTGAAGCTATCTATGACAAACCCACAGCTAGTATTTTACTGAATGGAGTAAAACTGAAAGCTATTCCTCTTAGAACTAGAACCAGAAAAGGTTGCCCTCTGGTATCATTACTATTCAACATAGTGCTGGAAGTTTTAGCCAATACAATTAGACATGACAAGAAAATAAAGGGCATCCAAATGGGAACAGAGGAAGTTAAACTCTCTCTTTTTGCTGATGATCTGACCTTATACCTGGAGAACTCCAAAGAGTCAACCACAAGACTCTTGAAAGTCATCAAAGAATACAGTTATGTTGCAGGATATAAAATCAACGTCCACAAGTCAGGTGCCTTTGTATATGCAAACAACACCCAAGATGAGAGATTAATTAAGGACAACTTCCTTCACCATTAGCCCCAAAGAAAATGAAATACTTAGGAATATACCTAAAAAAAGAGGTGAAGGACCTCTATAAAGAAAATTATGAAACCCTAAGAAAGACAACAGCAGAAGACATCAACAAATGGAAGAACATACCACACTCATGGCTGGGAAGAATCAACATTGTCAAAATGTCTATACTTCCCAGAGCAATTTAATAATTCAATGCCATCCCTATTAAAATACCAACATCCTACTTTCAAGACATGGAAAAAATGATTTCTCATTTTATATGGAACCAGGAAAAAACCCATATAGATAAGGCAGTTCTTAGTAACAAAAACAAAGGTGGGGGTATCACTATACCATATTTTAGGCTGTACCACAAGGCCATAGTGGTCAAAATAGCATGGTACTGGCACAAAAAGAGACATAGACATTTGGAATTGAATAAAAAACATGGAAATGAAACCAACAACTTACAGCCACCTAATCTTCAAGAAACCAAACAAGAGCATCCACTGGGGAAAAGATTCCCTATTCAACAAATGGTGCTGGGAGAACTGGATATCCACATGTAAAAGCCTGAAACTGGACCCGCACCTTTATCGACTCACAGAAATTGGTTCAAGATGGATAAAGGACTTAAATTTAAGGCGTTAAATGATAAAAATACTCAAAGAAAGAATAGGAAAAACACTGGAAGATATCGACCTGGGGAAAGACTTTATGAGGAAGACTGCCATGGTAATAGCAACAACACCAATAATAAACAAGTGGGATTTAATGAATCTGAAAATTTTCTGTACAGCCAAGGAGACAACAACCATAGCAAATAGACAATTTAATCAATGAGAAAGGATATTTGCATATTTTGAATCAGACAAAAGTGTAATAACCAGGATCTATACAGAACTTCAATTAATCCACAAGAAAAATACCAATAATCCCATTCATCAATGGGGAAGAGAGATGAACAGAATCTTCTCTAAAGACGACAGATGAATGACTACTAAGCATATGAAAAAATGCTCATCATCTCTAATTATTAGAGAAATGAAAATTAAAACTACCCTGAGATATCATCTAACCCCAGCGAGAATGGCCTATATCACAAAATCTCAAAACTACAGAAGCTGGCATGGATGTTGAGAGAAAGGAATGCTTTTGCACTGCTGGTGGGACTGCAAACGAATACAACCTTTTTGGAAGGAAGTATGGAGAAACCTCAAAGAATTCAAGCTAGACCTCCCATTTGATCTTGCAATCCCATTACTGGGCATCTATCCAGAAGGAAAAAAAAAAACTTTTATTATAAAGACACTTGTACTAGGCTGTTTATTGCAGCCCAATCTACAATCACTAAAATGTGGAAACAGCCTAAATGCCCTTCAATCCAGGAATGGATTGGTATGCTGTGGTACATGTATACCATGGAATATTATTCAGCCATCAAAAATGGATATTTTATGGCATTTGTAATAACCTGGATGGAGGTGGAACACATTATTCTTAGTGAAACATCAGGAATGGAGAAGTAAGAATCCTATGTATTCAACTTTAATATGAAGACAATTAATGACGTGGTGGGGCATAAGGGAAGGGGAGATCGGACAGATAAGGAGGGAGGGCATGTGGACAAGGAAAAAAAAAAGGAATGAAAATAGTGACTAATTTTCACATAAATTGGATTTAATTTTGACCAAAGTATATTATTTGAACATTAATTTTTAATTCAAAATGTTAATATATTGTTTATCCTATTGCAACCTCATTTATAAGTGAAATGTGTTTGTAATTTCCCCTTTATAATAAAATATTTTCTCCAATTTTAATATCAGGTGTATCCAGATTAAGTAGAATGATTTTGAAGTATTTTTTCTTTTTCTATAGTCTATAAGATTTGGCATGATCTGTTTTTTTTGAAATTATCTTTTATTCTCACTTATAAATATTACTTGTCTATTTTTTGAGACTTTGGAAAAAACAAAATAATAATAAGAAGTTAACTGATGACTCCATACTGAACTTCAGAGTCAAAGCATTCTATAATAGACATACTCCTATCTGATGATGTGAATGTTACTTTCTTTGGATTATTATTATTATTGCTTGATATTTCAATGCAGCAATTGCCTGATTGATTTTCTGAATTTATTTATCTTCATTCATACTTTATGAGGTTTTTTTTTTTCAGTCCTTATGTTAAACTATGTTATAGTTATTAAATTTTAAGCCTTTTTAATTCTGTGAAGGCAAAAGTGGAAACCTAATAAACACATGTACATGTAAGAAAAATAAATAAATAAGATTAATTACTTCAAAGACCAAATCACCAAAGATTTTGACACATTGAGGCAAGAACTTTCAGCCCTCAAAGATCTGAAAAATAGAGTTAAATTCATAAGTAACAGAATAGAGCAGACAGAAGAAAGGATCTCTGACATTGAAGACAAAGCTTTTGAATGCTCCCAAATGCTCAAAGAAGAAGAGAAGTGGAGAGAAAAAATAGATCATTCTCTCAGAGAACTCTGGGATAATTCAAAGAAAACTAATATTTGCCTTATAGGAAGTCCTGAAGGCAACAAGCTTGCTTTGAGAGGCACAGATGCTCTACTGCAACAAATAATCAATGAGAACTTCCCAAACATGGCAAGAGATTCTGAAATTCAGGTAGCAGACAGTTTCAGAACCCCAGTACAATTCAATGTAAAGAAAACAACTCCTAGGCATATTATAATTAACTTCACCAAAGTTAATATGAAGGAGAAAATTCTGCAAGCAGCGAGGCATAAGAAAACTATAACCCACAAGGGGAAGAGTATTAGAATGACTGAAGATCTCTCTGCTGAAACCTTTGAAGCTAGGATAGAGTGGTCATCAACCTTTAATTTTTGAAAAAAAAAAACTTTCAACACAGGATCCTGTATCTAGCTAAAATGAGTTTCATTAATAATGGAGAAATTAAGTAATTTAATGATATTCACATATAGAAAAAATTTGCCATAGCTAAACCAGCTCTCCAAGATATTCTCAGACATATTCTCCATAATGACCAGCACAATCTTTTATAATAAAACTGAACTCACTTAGAAACTTTTGATTGAACTCCAACTTTCAGAGTGGTGAAAGGATTAAAATGTCCACTGGAAATTTGAAAAACTTCATACCCAAAATACTACCAGGCTTATAAATACTCTCAAATAATTTGAATGGCTTAAATTGTCCTCTAAAGATGCACAGATAGGATGATGATACAAAATCTCAGGCCAGATACTTGCTGCATTCAAGAATCTCATCTTACCTTAATACAAAAAACATAGACTCAGGGTTAAGGGATGGTCATCTACAATTCAGGCAAATGGAAATCAGAAAAATAAAAGGTGCTGTAATTTTATTTGCAGATACAATAGGCTTTAAACCAACAAAATTAAGGAAAGATAAGGATGGTCACTTCATATTTGTTAAGGGTAACACTCAACATGATGAGATTTCAATTATTAAAATTTATGCACCCAACCAGAATGTTCCTCAATTTATAAGAGAGTTTCTGACAGACATGAGGAACGTGATTACCTCCAGCACCATAATAGTTGGAGATTTTAACACCCCTTTGGCAGTGTTGGCATTATCCTCCAATAAGAAATTAAGCAAAGAAATTAAACATCTAAATTTAACCATTCAACAATTAAATCTAACAGACATCTACAGAACATTCCATCCTAACAAAACTGAGTACACATTCTTCTCATCAGCCCATGGAACATCCTCCAAAATTGATCACGTCTTAGGTCACAAGTCTAACCTCAGCAATTTTAAAAGATTAGAAATCATTCCTTCTATTTTCTTGGACCATCATGGAATAAAAGTTGAACTCAGTAACAATAATAATCTGCATACTCATACAAAATCATGGAAAATAACATCATGTGGAATAATAGCAGGGTCATAGATGAGATTTAAAAGGAAATTGCCAAATTTTTGGAACAAAAAGATAATGAAGACACAAATTACCAGAACCTTTGGGATAATG
Source organism: Galagoides demidoff (assembly GCA_963574575.1). Classification (NCBI taxonomy): domain Eukaryota; kingdom Metazoa; phylum Chordata; class Mammalia; order Primates; family Galagidae; genus Galagoides; species Galagoides demidoff. The sequence goes on from CAUYQV010021449.1 coordinate 25,394, forward strand.
TCAAGGCAGTCCTAAGAGTGAAATTTATAGAATTGCAAGCCTTCCTCAGAAGAATGGAAAGAAAGGAAGTCAACAACTAAATGACATATCTCAGGCAACTGGAAAAGGAAGAAAATTCCAACCCCAAAGACAACAGAACAAAAGAAATAACTAAAATTAGAGCAGAATTAAATTGAATCAAAAACAAAAGAATTATTCCAAAGATCAGTGAATAAAAAAGATTTTTTTTCTGAAAAATTCAACAAAATTGATAAACCTTTGGCCAACCTAACACAAATAGAAAATTAAAGTACACAGGCGGCACCTGTGGCTCAGTGAGTAGGGTGCCAGCCCCATATACAGAGGGTGATGGGTTCAAACCTGGCCCCAGACAAACTGCAACAACAAAAAAAAATAGCTGGGCATTGCGGCAACACCTGTGGTCCCAGCTACTCAGGAGGCTGAGGCAGGAGAATCACCTAAGCCCAGGAGTTGGAGGTTGCTGTGAGCTGTGATGTCACAGAACTCTACCAAGGGCAATAAAGTAAGACTGTCTCTAAAAAAAAAAAAAAAAGAAGAAGAAGAAAAGAAAAGAAAGGAAAATAAAGTCCATAGTATCATCAATCAGAAATGACAACAGACTCCTCGGAAATTCAAAATATCCTTAGTAAATATCATAAAAAAATCTATTCTCAGAAGTATTACAATATGAAGGAAATAGACCAATATTTAGAAATATACCACCATCCTAGACTTAGCCAGAAAGAAGTGGAAATGTTGAACAAACCTATAACAAGTTCTGAAATAGCATCAATTATAAGAAATCTCCCCAGGAAGAATAACCTGGGACCAGATGGCTTCACATGAGAATTCTACCAAAATATCAAAGAGGAACTAGTACCTATATTACTTACCCTTTTACAAAGCATAGCAAAAGAAGGAATACTCCACAACACATTCTATGAAGCAAATCCCACCCTGATCCACAAACCATGAAAAAAAAAAAAACAAGAAAAGAAAAGTATAGATCAATATCTCTAATGAATATTGATGCAGAAGTATATAATAAGATCCTAGAAAACAAAATCCAACAACAAATCAAACAAATTATGTATCATGACCAGGTGGATTTCATCCCAGGGTCCCAAGGATGGTTCAATATATGCAAGTCTATAAATATAATACATCACATAAACAAAATTAAAAAATGAAGAATATATGGTTCTATCAATTGTTTCAGAAAAAGCTTTTGATAATATCCAATATTCTTTCTTGATCAGAACAGTGAAGAAAATATGTATAGAAGGAACATTTCCTAAATTGATAGAGGCCATCTCAGCAAACCCACAGTCAATATCGTATTGAATGGAGTAAAATTAAAGTCACTTGCACTCATATTGGCAACCAGGCAAGGATGCCCACTGTCTCCACTGCTTTTTAACATTGTAATGAAAGTCTTACCATTGCAATCAGCATGAGAAGACAATGATATTCAAATAAGATTAGAGGAGATCAAACTGTCACACTTTGCAGATGATGTGATTGTATATCTGGAAAACCTGAGGGACTCAGTTACAAAATTCCTAGAATTTTTCAAGGAATACAGCAGCTTCTCTGGATACAAAATCAATACTCACAAATCACTAGCCTTTATATATAAGAACAACAGTCAGGGTGAAAAAACAATCAAGGACTCTATTCTCTGTACAATAGTGCCAGAAAAGATGAAGTGTCTGTGAGTGCATCTAACAAAGGATATGAAAGATCTTTATAAAGAAAACCATGAAATTCTGAGAAAAGAAATAGCTGAAGATGTTAACAAATGAATATACCATGCTCATGGCTGGGAAGAATCAACATTGTTAAAATGTCTATACTTCCCAAAGAAATCTACAGATTAAATGCAATCCCAATCAAAATACCTTTGTCATACTTTAAAGATCTGGAAAAATTAGAACTTCATTTTATATGGAAACAGAAAAAACCTTGAATAGCCAAAACATTACTCGGAAATAAAAACAGATCAGGAGGTATCATGCTACCAGACTTTAGATTATACTTTAAGTGGATAGTGATCAAAACAGCATGGTACTGGCACAAAAATAGAGAGGTAGAGGTATGGAACAGAATTGAAAACCAAGAGATGAACCCAGACACTTATCATCATTTGATCTTTGATAAGCCTATCAAAAATATAAATTTGCGGAAAGATTCCCTATTCAACAAATGGAGCTGGTGAATTGCCTGGGAACTTGTAGAAAACTGAAAGTTGATCCACATCTTTCTTCTCTAATAAAAATTGACTCGCACTGGTTAAAGGACTTAAACTTAAGACAGAAACTATAAAAATTATTGGAGAGAGTACAGAGGAAACACTTGAAAAAATTGGCCTGGGAGAATGCTTTATGAGGAGGACCCCCTAGGTAATTCAAGCAACATCAAAAATAAATTCCTGGGATCTGATCAAACTAAAAAGCTTCTGCACTGCCAAGACCACAGTAAGTAAAGCAAGTAGACAGTTCTCATAATGGGAGAGGATTTTTGCAGATTATATTTCTGACAAACGTCTAATAACCAGAATTCACAGTGAACTCAAATGTATTAATAAGAAAAGAACAACTGATCCCATTTCTTTGTTGGCAAAAGACATGAACTGAAGCTTTTCTGAAGAAGATAGGTGCACAGTCTACAGACACATGGAAAAAAAGTTCATCATTTTTAATCATCAGAGAAATGCAAACCAAAACCACTTTGAGATATCATCTAACTCTAGTAAGAGTAGTTCCATATCACAAAATCCCCAAACTCCAGATGTTGGCATGGATGTGGAGAAAAGGGAATAATTCTGCACTTTTGGGGGGAATGCAAGCTAGTATGTTCATTTTGGATAGAAGTTTAGAGAACACTCGGGGATTAAAACATATTCCTGCCATTTGATCCTGCAATTTCTCTACTAGGTGTATATCCAAAAGACCAAAAATCAGTTTGCAACAAAGATATATGCACCAGATTCTTCATTGAAGCTCAATTCATAATTGCCAAGTCTTGGAAGAAGCCCATGTGCCCATTGACCTATCTATCAATAAATTGTGGTATATGTATACCATGGAATACTATGCTGCATTTTAAAAAGGAGACTTTACCTCTTTTATGTTAATATCCAATGTACTCAGTACTACTATAAAACCAATTTATAATCACTCACACTTTCATATGAGAGATTAATCACAACTATAGCCCAGGATGAAGGAGGGAAGGAGAGTGGGTTGGGAAGGGAGGGGGTGGTTTGATAGAGGGAGGGTTAATGGTTGGACCTCACCTATGAAGCACATTGCAAAGGTACAAGTCAAATCTATCAAGAAGTTTTGAACATAAATGTCTTAACCCTGTATTATGTAAATGAAGTGAAAGCTATGTTAATTAGTAGGGTGCAGGCATTCCAATTATTTGTACAAATAATTAACACACTGACTCCCACAAAGGCATAAATGTATTCATGATCTATGTATATATGACTTAATTTTTTAAAAAAATAGCAAAAAATATGAGCATGTATTATTTTTGTAAAGTTGTAATTTTCTAAGCTTTAAAACCATAGAAGAAAGTAAATAAGAAAAGAGAAATTAAACTACTTTAACCCCCTCAAAAAAGCTCCCCCAACAATATAAATATGTAAAAAGGAAAATGAAAGACTTAAAAACTATTTCCAGCATATATGAGTCAAAGGATATAACATGTGTTGTAATGAGAGAGAATACCTGAGAAGGATGAGGTTTGGGAGAACAGGTCTTCTCAGGGAGACCACAAGGACACACCTGCAGGGTCCCCTCCATGGTGACTCAGCTTTTGAAAATTTGTAGACTTAACTTCCTGAAACCCGGAAATTTCCAAGTTCTGTGAAATCCTGTAGTTCTGTAGGGGCTGGACTGGCATCTCCTGCTTGATTCAAACTGGCAAATGGGAAGGGTACCTGTAGGGTGGAACTTTTTGACTGTCAATAAAAGGAGAAAGACCAAGCCAGACTGCAAGTGCAGCCATTTGGAAATCTTCAATGCTGTAAACTCCTGGTCGATGAATAAAGCCCTTCCACTTATAAACGTGGTGTTTGGGTGCTCTTTCTCTCCATTGGGCCTTGTCTTCCTGCAACATATTTGGCTCCCTGATGGAGACGCGAGATCACCCTTGCAGAGAACACGCAGTTGGTAGTTACCACCAATCCTCTGGACAAACATGTGGGGCCCTGATTGGCCTGGTTGACGTGAACCACTGAGTGAGCCAAGGAGGCAATTTGGCCTCCCTCTGTGGATACCTCAACTGGGCTGAGAAAGGACCCTGTTGGCAGGTCTTCAAGGAGTCAAACACTGGGAGGAACTGGCATGCAGGAACAGGTACCTACAAAGGAGGATGTCTAAGGCAAGGTATGATCGATCTGGGGAGCCCACTACAATTTTAGTGAAAGAGGAGCCTGATAACCTCCTTGAGCATTACATCACTGGCAGGTCTGTGAGAAGTGTATGGATGTGATGGGAATGAGAGAACTATGAGAGTGGAGGTGTACCTCCCATCACAGGGCCTAGGGGAGTGCTGGTTTGCCTCCTATGGCTGAGTGGCAGCTCAAGTGGGAAATCAAGGCTTCCCAGTTAAGAAATGGGTTCAAATTGTGTGCATGTGGGTGCTGGGAGAATGACTGAGATGGGTAACAGTAGGTGAGGTTTCTCCCCCCCACCATTTACGGGATGAAACGAATGTGGGAGTGTGCCCTTCTTCCCTGATCCAACTTTGCACCCTGGCTATTCTGAGGAAAACTAGAAGTTCCAGGTTTTCCACTTTCTGTCTTTGGTGGTGACCATGTGGCCACGTGGGTCTTGGGAGAAAATGAAAAGACATTAGAAAGGATTTTGTAGTTTTGTTACTGGAACTTTTTCAGTGAGTCTTTGGTCTCAGGAATTTGAGAATTGAGCCCACGGGCCAGAGATCAGTGATAAAATAGGATTTTGTTGGACTTAGGGGCATGGAGAGGGAGTAGAGAGTGCCAGAGCTATTGGCAGAGAGGCCATGCCTTGGAAAGTGTGGTTCAGGCAGTAAGCTCAGCCATCTGGTGAGCTCTGTATGGCCCTTGAAAATCTGGAGGAGAGAGTATAAATCTCATTGGGAACAGGGCTGTATCCATATCAGCAACAGGTCTCCAGGGTGAACAGCCTCTGGAAGGGGGGAGGAGGCCCAGGTTGGAGGTTTCCTGCATGAGTCCTTTGTCTAAGGGTAAATAATTGGCCCTGAGAGTTATTTTGGCCAGAACGTGGTAAATGGAAAAATACCTTTACAAATTGAATGGGTGTTCTGGCAAATGAATGAATGAAGCCCCTGACCTTGGACAAGGTAATTAGGTCTTTGCCATGGTTTTTGTCTTGGGGGAGATTAGGGTGTGTGCTCCTTAGGCTGGGTGGAGCCAGCCAAAAGGTTTTAGGCTGCTTTGTTCATGACCTTGCTGGGGTTCAGAGAGTTTGTACCTGGAGATGGGAGTCTGATATCTGAGCTCACCTGAGTCTGAAAAAGGGGGGGGTTCCCTGTCTAGCCCTGAATGGGAAAACCCTATATCAATGTTATATCTCATAAAATGTCTCTCGTTTGTAAAATGTGATAATTTGATTGTTTAAATTGTTGGGGAACCTGAGTCTTTGTCAAAGCATAAGATTCTGGCTTTTTAAACCTTCTAATTATCTGGCCAAGTGAATGGGTGACTTCATAGTGAACTGAGATTCTGTTTTGTGGGAAGTGAGTTTTTGAGAGTAAGAGAAATTAGACAGAAAGGAGAATGGCATGGTGTAAAGAAAGAATCTTGTGTGATAAATTTTGTCCTGAAACAGAATGGTTGTGTAAGAAAGTGAAAGACAGGGCAAAAGTTAAAGAATGTTTAGAATGTTTGTAGATTGTCTGTGCAGGTTTACTTCATAAAAGAGAATTTGTGAAAAAATTTACATGTGATCCAATTGACTATGTATTTCCTTTAAAACCTTTCAGCATTTAATCTTATTTGAACCAATGTTTTAGGCCTTTGATATTTAACAAACCTTCCAAAATCAAAACTCTAAATTTGGCGCTTGGCACCCATAGTGCAGTGGTTGCAGCGCTAGCCACATGCACTGAGGCTGGTGGGTTTGAACTGGGCCCAGGCCAACAAATAACAAAAAAAAAGCACAACTTTAAATTTGGTCTTTTTGAAATATTAAGACCACTGAAAAGCATAGAGAAACAAATTGAACTTATTTGATTTATTAAAAATGTATAGGAAACATTGTCAAATATGAAATGGTGATTAATTTTGTATGGGTTATGGTTATACATATATGTTCCAATATTATAAAGCATTGGTCTGTCCTAATGTATAAGACATTGGTCTGTCCTAACATATATTGTCAGTCATAATTTTAATTCATCTAAAAAAAGAAAGTGTTTTTTATGTGACTGGCAGAGTCCAAAGTTTATCCTAAAAGACAAAAAGAAATATTATGAAAGACTTATGAATTCTCTCAAATTCAAATTCCTGATGTCTTTGGAAATTGAGTACCTTCAGGCTAAAAGCAGATTTTTAGAACTTTCATTGGAAAGTTAACAAATCTATGAGCACTGCTAACCTAACTTCAAACAGAACAGAAATCAGTTATGTGGAACTAGGCTAGTTTGTTATAGATTTTTGTTCAAAATATTGTTGGTTCTTTCAGTGTTCTGTTTTCCAGAAGCCAAGAAAATAATTCTCTGTCTTTTGAGTTATTTGTAGCTTTTCAAACAATGTTTGTACTTATGGGCAGAATTTGAAACATGCATTTTTCTCTCTCCTTGATTTCTCCAGAATTTGAAAGCCATTTCTAAGTATTCCTAATTTCTGACATTACAGTTATTTGCATAAGTTCAATAAGAATCTGTTTTTTTCTATAGGACGTGATGAAGGCACTGGTTATTTTGCCCAGTCTTTGGCTAGAATAGCATTTCCAGAGGTGTCCAGACTGTGTCAAAGAATTAAGTTTGACTTTATAAGGCCAATAAAAAGCCCTTTGGAAAACTGGCCAGATATCCATCAGTAACGTTTCCTGGTGTGTGGTAAGTAACGAGGGTTGCTTGCTGATGGGTCTGGGAACTGAAATGTGCTTGGGGACCTCAAGAGAAGAGGAATTCACTCAATGCATACAGATGCACAGATCTATCTAATGGCACAGATAAAACCTGGGCTCGTGAAAGGCTTTTGAGAAAGTCCAGCCTGAAGATTCCTTATAACAGGTTCCAGCAAAGCAAAAGAGTCTAGATAGCTAATAATTATTCTTACTACACTTTATGAACATAATCAGTATTCTGAAGGTACAGTTTATTTTGGCAACTGAGTTGGTTCTTCTGTAATTTGTCTTCAGTAAGGAGAGAAATTGGAGAGAGAGAAAAGTAATTCAAAAAAGAAAAGAAAGAAAGGAGGTTGTGGCCCACCTGTATTACCTACCAGCCTTGTCTATACGGTCAACTCATAAAATGAGACATAACTGTTTTAATAAATTGAAATTTTACATGGGACTAAGAGACTGGCCAAAGGGTATAGAACTGTATACAGTAGTTATATTTACTCTTAAGCCTTAAGACTCAACAAAGGTCGCCTATTGGTTACACTGGAAAATTTGTGCAGTATTAAATGTTATATACTGTGTCTATATAGATACCTCAGGAAAAGTTAAAACCTAAAATGAAAATTTCCCAGTAAATGGTGTAACTGTAACACTGCATCCTACTGTGCCTAATCTGTATACTCTGCTGAGTCTGCTGCCAGCAGAAGCCAAATGGCCTACTTGCCTGGGCTTAAAAGATGCCTTTTTCAGTACAAGGCTGGCTCTGGGAAGCCAGAGGCTGTTTGCTTTCCATGGGAGAGACAAGACATGGAAACTGTGATCCAGAACACATGGACCAGGTTGCCTTAAGCGTTCAAAACACCCACAATTTTGGGAGAAGTACTGGCTCGTGACCTCCAGAAATTTCTGGCTGAGGAATTAGAATGTGTGCTGCTCAAATATATTGATGACCTCCTTTCAGGGTACCCTACCCAGGAGGGCTGTGCCTGAGGCATGGGCTGTCTCTTATCGCATCTAGAGTTATGTGGCTATAAAGTTTCCAAACAAAAGGCTCAGATTTGCCAGCAGCAAGTACATTATCTGAGATTTACTATCCAGCCAGGGTAGATGCATCTAGGCATAAAATGAAGGCAAGTCATTAATTGCCTCCCCACCCCCACAAGCTGAAAGCAGGTTCAGGAATTCTTAGGCATGGTTAGCGTTTGTTGTCTTTGGATCCCCAACTTTGCCATTTTGGCTAAACACCTGTATGAGGCAAATAAAAGAGAGGAAGGAGAGCCTTTAAAGTGGGGAGTAGAACAGAAACCTTACTTTTCCCAGATAAAGATGAGGCTGATGACTGCCCCTGCACTGGGACTACCAGACCTGACCAAGCCTTTCACTTTGTATGTCTCAGAGAGAGATAAGATGGCTGTGGGTTGTTAATCCAGCTGGTTTGGTCCTGGCCAAGGCCTGTAGCCTACCTCTCAAAGCAGCTGGATGGAGTGGCAAAAGGATGGCCACCCTGCTTATGGACTCTAGCCACTACTGCTCTCCTTGGGCAAGAATCCAATAAGCTGACACTAGGGCAGGATCTCAGAGTGAAAGTACCCCACTCTGTGGTCACTTTGATGAACACAAAGGGACATTTCTGGCTTTCCAATGCAAGACTAGCTAAGTACCAAAGCTTAATGTGTGGTAATCCACGCATAACAGTGGAAGTACATAACACCCTGAACCCAGCCACACTCCTTCCAGCCAGTGGAAGAGAGACTGAGCATGACTGTGTGGAAATTATAGATAATGTATGCTCTAGCAGACCTGACTTGTGTGATCAGCCTGGAACAGATGCAGACTGGGACTCGTACGTTGATGAAGCAGTTATGTGACAGCACAAGGTGAGCAACAGGCTGGGTACACAGTGGTCACCTTAATAGAGACTGTAGAGTCTAATCCCCTACCTCAAGGAACATTGGCTCAGAAGGCAGAGTTAATTGCCTTAACCGGAGCCTTAGAGCTAAACAAAGGAAAGAGTGTAAATATTTACACCAATTCTAAATATGCCTATCTGACTCTCCAAGTGCACAGGGCACTATGCAAGGAGAAGGGACTCTTAAATTCTTGGAAAAAGGACATTAAGTATCAGCAGAAGATACTTCAGTTGCTAGACTCAGTATAGAAACCCCAAAATGTGGCAGTGATGCACTGTCGTGGACATCAAGGAGATGCTTCCATCATCACTAAAGGGAACCCTAGTGTCAGTACTGAGGCAAAAAGGGCTACATCCAAACCATACCAGCTGTTGTGAGTCACTCCCCTCATCCTGTGGGTTCAGGAGCTCTCACCTATCTACTCCTGGGAGGAGAAGGAATGGTTGGCAGCAGAGGAGAGCCAGGAAGCAGAAGGAGGACAGAAAAGATGCCAGATGGATGAGTAGCAGTCCCCCAGATTCTAGGAGCCACCATAGTGACAGGAGTATTTGATTAAGTTGCTGGGCCGGTACTTCTACATCTCCCACCTGGCAGCCCTGGCCAAAACTGTCAGTCTACAGTGTGTCACCTGCAACCATTTCAACACATGCCAAGGACTAACGGTACCTCCAGGAATCCAGTCATATGGAGCAACGCCCTTAAAGGACTTCTAGGTAGACTATCCTGAAATGCCCAGGTATAGAGGGAAAAAGTACTTGTTAGTGATGATCTATCAGACTTGGAGTAGGTAAAAGCCTTCCCCACCAGAATAAAAAGGACTCCTGAATTAGCAAAAATATTGCCCAGAGAAATTGTCCCATGATTTAGGTGGCCACTCTGGTTTAAATTTGACAATGGGCTATCCTTCGTAACAGAACTAGTGGAAATAATAAGTTAAAGCTTTAAATAACTTATAAGCTTCAAGGCTTAGACAGGGTAAAGTGCATGAACAAGACCATAGGAGCAGAAATTGGTAAACTCTGCCAGGAAGCCAAGCTTAATTGGATACAGGCATTGACACTGGTGTCGTTCAAAGAGGCCTCTGTCAATTCTCTTCAATTTAGCAAGAACTAAAGGAACTGTGAAAGACTGAACTGAATAGACAAAAACCCTAGAAAGAGTAACAAGGAAATTCTCCACTGGGGTAATTAACTGTATTCTGTTTAGTCTTTTGTGTCTGTACATCCTTTCTCTCTGGAGGATGAAGGGGACCGAGTCTAGGTCTAGAAGCAGAAACTGGTCCCCCTGAAACCAAGGTAGAAAGGTCTTTCAACCATCATCCTGACTATGCGCACAGCAGTGAAGGTGGAAGGAATTCTCACCTGGAGTCATCACAGCTGGCTGAATAGGACTTCACTGCCCCTTGGGAAGTTAAGACAGTCAACATTCCCTGTTCTGGCCACATACTGGGAGGTGGCTGGTCAACGCATGGCTGGAGCCTGAGAAAACTCTTTGAGGGACTTGTCTTAATTGGACTTTGAACTTTGGAAAAGGTACGGAAAATGTCACAGGGAAAAGTAAAAACTCATATGTATGTTAGCCCACCACCACAGTACTATTAAGGCCTGAGTAGAGAACACAAGAAAAGTCACAGTCCCTAAAACCTCAGTGCTAAAAAGTACTTAATATCGGCACCTGCAGAAACAACCTGATCTTGAGACCCCAAATTAAAAATATATTGGAGTCTCAAAAGGGGGGAATGAGAGAGGATACCCAAGAAGGGTGAGGTCTGAGAGAATAGGTCTTCTCAAGGAGACCACAAAGATGCACCTGCAGGGTCCTTTCCATGGTAACTCAGCTATTGAGAATTTGTAGACTTAACTTCCTGAAACCTGGAAATTTCCAAGTTCTGTGAAATCCTGTAGTTCTGTAGGGGCTGGACTAGCATCTCCCACTTGATTCAAACTGGCCACTGGGAAGGGTACCTGTGGGGTGGAACTTTTTGACTGTCAATAAAAGGAGAAAGACCAAGCCAGACTGCAAGTGCAGCCATTTGGAAATCTTCAATGCTGTAAGCTCCTGGCCGGTGAATAAAGCCCTTCCTCTTATAAACGTGGTGTTTGGGTGCTCTTTCTCTCCATTGGGCCTCATCTTCCTGGAACATTATAAGAGAAAAAAATTTTGTTGCAAATTAAATCTATATCTTACAAAAGCAATTTGTCAATATGAACCAGAGAATCTCACTATTTGAGACTTATCCTAAGGAAATAATTTGAAAGAAGACACAAATTATATGTACTTTTCATAATTCTTTTCATATTGCATTGTAACAATCATTTTACACATCTAACTCTCCCACTAGACAATGCAACACTGTGTTTTCACTTCTAAATCAGAATGCTTAGTCCAGAATCCGGTGTAATTGTAGGTGGGAAATAAATGTTGCAGAATAACGAATTTGTTGCATAATAAAAATTAAAACAACATTAAAAAAAAAAAACTTTGTCTTCAATGTCAGAGATCCTTTCTTCTGCCTGCTCCATTCTATTACTGAGTGATTCTACTATATTCCTTGGATATTAGAGTGCTCCAAGTTATTGCCTCAATGTGTTTTGTCTTTGAATTAATTGAATTCTTGAGACAACTTTTCAATTGCTCCTTGAATTTCAATTCCATCTTTACCTCCATTCTGTGAATCTTATTTGCAATCCAAACTCTGAATTTGATTTCTAACATTTCAGCCATTTGTTTATGAATGGGATCTTCAGTTGTGTCTCCTTTGTCATTCCTTGGTGGAGTTATTTTACTCTGATTATTCATGTATTCAGAGTTTTCCCCCTGATTCTGCCCCGTGATTATTTTTCATCATTTGGCTAGAGAAGCTGGCAAGATGAAACTGTATTGAAAGCTTCTGGAGTTGTAATTAACCAGCCCTTTACCAAAGAACTGAGACTGGTGATTGTGGCTTTTCCCTTAGAGCTTTACAAAGGTCCCATTCAGAACTACTGCCTGAAACTCTGGTTACCTGCTTGGTGTGGTGGAGCTAGATGGCACTGATTGGTATTCAGCTAGTCCATGTCCATGCCTAGTGAATCAGTGGCTTTGGGCTGAAATCTCAGCTGTAGAGATTTATAAGCAACTAAGTTACCCGCCCTCCCACAGGAAACAACTGGAAGGAGAGAATCCCTCATTCCCACAAGAACACAACCAGGGTACAACATTGGTGGGTCCTCAGGCGATCAGCCCAGGTAAAGAGATCCAAACCAATTGCCCTGGTTAACACAAACAACAATCAGGTGGGAGAGTTCAAAAGTTCTTCAGCATCTAGGCAGTGGTTGTCCACTGGCAGCTCAATTTGACCCCATTTGGAGGGACTGTCGAGTTGCCACCACTGTCTGGGGTTGGTGTTGCCACTGTTGGGGGTGGTGCTTCTTGTCTGGGGTACTGCTGTGTGCAAGTCACAGGAGCCGATGGGGGGGGCGTGGAAATGGAGGGTGTTGCCACTGGCTGCAAGAGGCACAGGAGCCGGTGGGCCATGGTCCCCAGTGGTCAGTAATGTGGGACATGAGCTATGCTCTTTCCAACATGGGGCAAGTCTCTCTCCCCTTGTGACTGCCACCTCTATCAAAGTTGTAGTTTCAGTTCAACTGTCCCACAGCTCATGAGGTGCTCTGCCCTAGCAAAAATCTGCCAAATGCTCTGGATTTTGCAGGGGGTAGTCTTCCAGACCACCAGGAGAGGGGTAGGGGTGGATTGGGAGTTCAAGAAGGTAGGGAGAATATTCGATCAACTTGTGGCCTAGGCAAGAGACTGCCTGGGCTTCTAGCAGTATCTCTCCATGGAGGGAGTCTGGGCCCTCAGTCCTTCTTTCTCTTTTGATGAAACAAAAGGTACTTCGTTCTCTACTCACCTCAAGCCACTCTGTGGTGTGGGAAAGATTCTATCCTCTTTGGGATGGGTTTTGTACCTGATATTTGTTTCCTTGGAGTCCCAGCTTATTGCAGCAGGGGTGATGTGAACCTATGGAGCCTTTCTCTCAGCTCAGCTCCTGATATTTTGCTTTTGGGGGTTATTTATGGCCATTATTTCTCCTTTTCAATGGGAGCCTCTGACAAAAGCTGGGTTCTGTTGGCCATCTTGCCTCCCTCCTTCCCACCTAATTGTCCAGTTATCACCTGATTATTTCCTCAGCATCCACACTCCACCAGGTTGGGATCTCAAAACTCTCCAGTATCCTTCAGAGACAGTTCTCACCATGTCCCCCAGACAACAGTTTCTTTTTTCTTTTCTTTTTTATTAAATGATAGCTGTATACATTAATGCAAACATGGGGTACAGTGTAGTTTTTTCATATACAATTTGAAATACTTTCATCAAGCTGGTTAACATAGACTTCATGTCATTTGCTTAGTCATTGTGTCAAAACATTTATATTCTAGTTCTAGAAAAGTTCACTTGTACCCTTGTTCGACAGACCATATAGGTGATCTTTCCAGTCACCCTCCCACCACCCAGCCGCCCTTCTCCCCTCCCCTTCCCCACCCCCTCCCCATATTCTTGGGCTAGAATTAAGTTGTAGCTTTCATTTGAGAGCTATAAATTAGTTTCATAACAGGGCTATGTACATTGGATACTTTTTCTTCCATTCCTGTGATATTTTGCTAAGAAGAACATTTTCCAGTTCCATCCATGTAAACACGAAGGAGGTAAAGTCTCCATTTTCTTTAGAGCTGCATAGTAGTCCATGGTGTACATATACCATAGTTTATTGATCCATTCGTGGATCGATGGGCACTTGGGCTTCTTCCATGACTCAGCAATTATGAATTGGGCTGCAATAAACATTCTGATACAAACATCTTTATTGTAATGTGATTTTTTATCATCTGGGTATATATCTAATAATGGATTTGTAGAATCGAATGGCAGGTCTATTTTTAGTTCTCTAAGTGTTCTCCAGACGTCTTTCCAAAAGGAATGTATTAGTTTGCATTCCCACTAGCAGTGTAGAAGTGTTCCCTTTTCTCCACATCCACACCAGCAACTCTGGTTTTGGGATTTTGTGATATGGGCTAATCTTACTGGAGTTAGGTGATATCTCAAAGTAGTTTTGATTTGCATTTCTCTAATGATTAAGGATGGTGAGCATTTTTTCATGTATCTATAGGCTGCACGCCTATCTTCTT
>CAUYQV010021453.1:0-23587 GCA_963574575.1 Galagoides demidoff
TGACTCTGCTACTTCAAGCTGGTGACCTTGGACAAGTTACTTGATCTCTTTGTGCTTCAGTTTCCTCATGTGTAACACAAAGATAATAATGGTAACTTACTCATAGGGTTGTAAGCTTATTTATCCGTACAAAGTGCTTCAGACAGTGCCTAGCCAAAGGTAGGCATCTACAACAGGTTAACTATAGTTACTTTTATCTTGTATGTTTTTTTTTTTTTTTTTTTTTTTTTAGACGGAGCCGCAAGCTATCCCCCGGGGTAGAGTGCCATGGCATCACAGCTCATAGCAACCTCCAACTCCTGGGCTCAAGCGAGTCTCCTGCCTCCGCCTCCCAAGCAGCTGGGACCACAGGCGCCCGCCATAACGCCCGGCCATTTTTTGGTTGCAGCCATCATTGTTGTTTGGCGGGCCCGGGCTGGGGATTTGAACCCGCCACCTTAGGTGTACGTGGCTGGCGCCTTAGCCAATTGAGCCACAGGCGCCGAGCCTATCTTGTATGTTGTTGTAAGGATTAAATAAGAGAAAATTTGGGAAGCACTTAGCCCAGAATAAGTGCTCAATAAATGTAAGCAGCTATCGTTTTTGTTATTAAATAGGCATTTGCCATTACTGGCCAGTGGATGAGTGGGGTGGGGGAGGAGAGGGATCCAAGACAGAGAGAACAGCCTTTACAAAGGCCTGGAGGCCAGAGAGAGCCCGTGCATTTGGCAGTCTAGAAGTCCAGTTAGCCTGGCACACAGCCTGGGCTCCAGCAGCCATGCAGGATGGGCTGGAGAGGCAGAGGCACTGAGTGTAACGAGCCTCCTGCACCCACAGGCAGAGCACCTGTGCTGATGACGGCTGACCCGGGGCAACAGGGGTAGACAGTATGATGGGGGACAGAGTTGCTCCCCCCCAAGTGCCACTCTGTGTGGAGCCGCAGGCTGTCAATTAGGCAGCCTCTGTGCAAGAGGCTCTCTTTCCTCATGCGATACATGTCACATCCGGGAACGATCAAAACAGCTTTGCTTTAGCAAAACGTCTTGTGCTGTGTGTTTGTTCTTTGGAGTCTGAGCGTAACTCCTGTTGTTCCTGAGACACCTGTGATTTGCTGGTCTCTGACAGCCATTACCTGCTCAAAGTCTCTGCCTGCCACACAACCCACCTGGTGGCACCCCCATTCCTTTCTCTGCCATCCCCAGAACAGTAAATGCCTCTCTAGGCCACAGGGGCTGGGGCTGGCACTGAATCAGACACAGCTGGCAAGGATGGCCAATTTTAGTAATCACCTCTACCGTCTGAGAACAGCTAGTGTGTGCCAGGTGCTTTGAATGCCTTGTTTTTAATCTGCCCAACAACCCTACCGTTAGGGCTCATTATCTTTTCTTAACTGGGGCCCAGCAAGGTTAGGAACCAGCCCAAATCCACTAGGTTGATATATATGAGAGGCAGAACTTGAACCCAGATCTTTGCTACAACAGCTTGCATACTTGCTACCATCCCAAGCTGCCACTCTCCAGCTCACTCACTCCACAGCTGCAAATCCTGAAGGCAGAGCTTGGGACAGCTGGAATTCAACAAAGGCAATGGGGTCAACACATGGGCGTCAGCTCATCCAATCCCATGATTCCCCAACCCCTAAGAATAGATTCCTTCCAGAACTAGAGGCCCCCAGTAATAGGCTCCAGACCTTGGTCCTGACCAGCCTCTCATGAAGGCAGCCCCTCAACTGTCTCTTGCAAACTCAATCATCTTAAGCTCTGACACCTCCAAGCCGCCACCTCTGGCATATGGGTCGGGTGCCCTACTCCTTTGAGCCATAGGCGCTGCCCCCTGGGGTGATTCTTTAGCCTTTTCCACTCACCCACCAAATCTCCACTTCAAGTTCAGGCTTGTTAGGCATTCCATTCCAGTTCCCTGGTATCACCATTAAAATGGTGCAAGCACAGCTTCGTGGAAAGCTTGAGGGCCCTTCCCTATTTCTTCTATGTATCCCCCTCCTTTCTCCACTTTCTAGGACCTCTGAGAGATGAGAGCCAAAGGAGATACAGGTTCTCCATTCTGCTGTAAGTTCCTTGAGGGCAGAGCCCTAGCTGTCTTACCTTTATTTTCCTAGCACCTTGAACGACAGCAGGTGCTCAGAAAATGTGTGTTGAATATATTATCCACAGATGCCCTTGTGGATTGAGCTGCACTGAGCACTTCATTGACATCCCATTTGGCTGTGGCAATAACCACACAAAGTAGGTATTACTTTCCCTACAGTGGGGGAAACTGAGGCTCTGAAAGATGGAAGTGATAAGACACAGACCACAGTGAGGAAGTAATGGGACCTTTCAAAATACAGGGCTGCCTGACTCCAGCCCCAGCCTGGACAGTCCCCTGTATGCAATCCATGAATGAAGGGAGGAGTCTCACACACCCTCCCCACTCAGCACCCAGTCTGACCCCTTCCCTGACCCCAGGACAGCAGCCTGGCTCTGGCCTATGGGTTCAGAACAAAGCTTCTCCTAACAAGGCTTATTATTTCTAATCTTAGGAGAGAAACCTCAGTTCAAAGGCATTTTCAATTCCATTCAAGGAACAGTTCTCACTTTGCCTCTCTGACCCCCCACCACCCCCACCTCCTCCTCCAATTGGCGCCAATAACGCAAGATAAATCTTTCCTCAAATATAATAGTTGTTCTTCCTCTTCCCGTTGAAGCCTCTGCCAGGTAATTAGCATACGCTGACACCTTGATAGACGAAAAGAAAGGCATGAGATAATTCCCTTTTTCTTCAACCATTATAGTATGAAGCAGCCTTTCAATTTGCCAGTTACCCAATCCAGCATTCCTGAACGCAGCCCACTGTGTGACATGTTATTCTAGCTGATCCTACCATCTCTGGTATTCATCACCAATCCGGGTCACACTTGATAGAACAAATTCTCCCTCTTTACACGACATCTTTCTGGTAGGAGGGGCAGCCAATGTTCAGATGGTCTGGAAATAGTAAGGATCATGTGG
Organism: Galagoides demidoff; assembly: GCA_963574575.1. Taxonomy (NCBI): domain Eukaryota; kingdom Metazoa; phylum Chordata; class Mammalia; order Primates; family Galagidae; genus Galagoides; species Galagoides demidoff. The sequence goes on from CAUYQV010021453.1 coordinate 2,988, forward strand.
TCATACTTGGTCAGACACCCCCAGCTGGCAGCCTAAGGCCTTGCAAGGGCCTGTATAGCCCAAGGGGTCATCTCAGAAGCCCTCTCTCCTTCCCCTCTCTTTCCTACTCCCTAAAAGAAACTGGCCTGGACCAAACTCTGGGAGTCCCTATATTTGGTGTAGTAGGAAACTCAGCTTGCAACTGATGGTTTTCTCTCTTCTCACCAATTCTCTCTCTCTTTCTCTATACAGGGTGGACATAAAGTTCAGGTGCAATTTTAAAATAGTTTAATATACATATGGTCTTGTGGGCCTGAGATCATGGGGCTATGCCCAGGCCCTTTTGAGGGACTTTCCCTCCTTAGCCATCTATTCACTCACAGGGTTGATTTTATCCTTGACCTTTTAGTGGATGAGTGATGGGGGAAGACAATTTGTTCATTTTACAAACAATTTATTAAGTGCCTACCAGGCACTACTCTAGACATTGAGGATATAGAGATGAACAGGACAGGCAAGGGGCCCAGGTTTGTGGAATTTATAATCCAGTCCAAGGAAGCACAGGGTGAATTATTAATAAACCAGTAAAAGATACAATTTCGGATGGTGATATGTGCTTTTTAAGTGAGCAAAACTACACAAATGAAGAGATAGGGAAGGAGTAGGAGGACTAGCTAGCTGTGGAACTAAAACTTGAACTGATACGTGGATAAAGGCAATTGAACCAATGATGAAAGAGCTAGGGACAGCATTCCTGGAAATGGGAATAGTAAGTGCAAGAGCTCACAGATGCACGAGGTCCTACCAACAGGAAAAGTTTTTTTTTTGAGGGGTCTGTTCCTCTCTAGGACTCATGAACATGGGGCAGGGTGGAAGCAGCTTTGGTGAGAGTGGAGAGATTGCTGCCTAGCAGTCAGGACCTCCCAAGGCTAGGGACCAGGCATTATGTGTCTGAGCAGAAACTAGAAGCCAGATCAACTCTGTCATCCTGCTGATGGTTGTCCCAGGAAACCTCCAGCCCCTCCAGCCCTCAACCCCCTTTCTGGACAGGTGATTTCCAGACAGGAGACTCAGCAGCCTTAATTTCTCCCCTCCCTAGTTTGCCCATCTGCTGCTCCTGGTGGCTGGGGCAGGTTCTCAACACCCTCACACTGGGCCCAGGGGATGGCGTGGGGAATGGGGGTGAGAGCCTACCAGCCATCTTCACCAGAACAGACATATCTCTTTCCTCTCTGTTCTGAGCTAAGGTAAGACTTTTTTTTTCTTTAAAGGAAATGTGTCAAGTAAACAGAGGGAAGAGTAAAAGGGAAGAAAGAGGGAAATACAGAGGCTGGGAAACAGGTGTCCACAGAGCAGAGGTTCCTGATGCTAAAGGAATTCAGGTCTGGCCACAAGCTCACTTGACCTTTTAGGTACTTAGCCCTCCACTTTGTGGTCAAGATGCAAGATGACCTTGAGACAGCACCCGGGTTGGAAGGTGAGGACTAGTAGCCACACTAGCTATTCTGCTGGGTGAGGGTGCTACTGAGCACAGGCCCCAAGCCCAGCTGAGTATCATATAGCCTGTCGCTGCCCTGCTTCCCAGTGGGTCCTGTGGGGACTCCCATATGCCTCACCCTGCTCCCACCCCTAGTCTATTTTCTACACATGGAAACCAGAGTGATTTTTTTTTTCTTTTTGCTGTTTTTGGCTGGGGCTGGGTTTGAACCCGCCACCTCCAGCATATGGGGCCAGTGCCCTACTCCTTGAGCCACAGGCACCGCCCAAAACCAGAGTGATTTTTAAAAAAATTATATACAGTAGAACCTCTGTATGCTGACATCCAAGGGACTGTAACAAACTGGTTACATACAGGGGTGGTTAACATAAGGACCTAGGCCTCACGTACTGATATGTACATGTGGTGCATGTCCGATCTATGAATATTAGGTCGTCTTAAGGAGGTGGTCCGCTATGAGGTGCTACTATATATAAATCAGATGATATCATTTATAGTTAAAAACCTCTACTCAGTAAATACTATAATGGGCAAAAAATGAAAGGCCTGAATACATGGGGTGGACCCTGTGAACTGCTGCCCAGCCCTCCGTGTGGAGAGGGGTTGCTGCCCCAGGTGCTGGAGTGCTGTTGGCAGACAGCTGCCAGCGCTCAGCCCCTGTGGGATTGCAGGATTGCGTTAGCTGCAGAGAAGTGCCTCCTCCAAGGTCATGCCCCTTGCGGGGGTCGCCACATCCAAGAACTGACTGATGGAGGCCGTGAAGGACAAACCATCAGTGCAACTCTGGAAAACTCCAAAGGACTATTCTAGCTCTAGAGCTCCTGATGGGGTCAGGCAGCGCTGTCCCTAGGCTGTGCTCATCCTGTCCTTCTGCCTATTTCATCTCCTGCCCCTCTTCCAGAAGGGAATGGCTGGATGAAATCCAATACACAAAAGTAAAACCAAAAATAGACACAATTCTATTGGCCTCCCATAGCATTTTGAATTTTTAAAAATAAAATTATATATCTACTTTTTTTTCTTTTTTTTTTTTTTGAGACAGAGCCTCAAGCTGTCACCCAGGGTAGAGTGCTGTGGCATCACAGCTCACAGCAACCTCTAACTCCTGGGCTAAAGCGATTCTCTTGCCTCAGCCTCCCAAGTAGCTGGAAATACAGATGCCTGCCACAATGCCCAGCTATTTTTTTTTTTTTTTGGTTGTGGTTGCCATCGTGGTTTGGCAGGCCCAGGCTGGATTCGAACCCACCAGCTTTGGTGTATGTGGCTGGCGCCTTAGCCGCTTGAGCTATAGGTGCTGAGCCTATGTATGTATTTTTATGAGAACCAGCAGTGCCTTGCATACCCTGACCCTTGCCTGCCTTTCTCACCTTGTATCACCACGGCCTTCTCTGACTACCTTGTCTAAAATTTCATCTTCATGTCATCTTGTTTTTTTCTCCTTAGTATTTATCACTGTCATACTATAAACACACACACACACACACACACACGTACACTTAAACTTATTCATCTTGTTTATTTTCTGTCTTCCCACTAGAATATAAACTCCACAAGGGTAGGGATTTTTATCTGTTATGTTGTTATTGTCCTCTCACAGCTCAGCACAGTGGTTGGTAGTTGTTGAGTGAATAAATAAATGAATCTCCTACCTACCATGATCTCACATAGTACCTAGAAACACAGGCATGACATAAATATTTGTAAAATAAACAAATAAAGCCATCTCTACAAGTGGGCCTTCCTCTAAGATCTTTTTTTGTGCTAAGGGGTTTCTTCACTTTGCTCTAGTTTCCTAAGTTCTCTCTGTTGACCCTTCCAGGGGCCTGTTAACAGAATTGTACATGTCTGTCTCCTGCTACCTTCAGCTCCAGGATCACAGACTCTTACCATGGGTAGGGCTCTGGAGCCAAAGTATCTGGGTTCAAATCCTGTTTCTACTACTTACCAATGAGGTGACATCTGCAAAGGAGGAGGATGACAGTACTTAACACATGGGGTTCTGCAATGTGTCTAACAAATGCTTGTCTCCCTAGTAGACCCTGAACTTACAGAAGACAAGGACCAAGTATATACATTCATGGTAACTGTCTCCTCAGCACTTAGTAGGTGCCCAACAAACATTGGAGAGTGAATTTTTGTGTTGCCCACTGTATCTGACACCCAGTATGGGCATCAGTGAACCTGCTGGATGATACTGCAGAAGCAGACCCCCAGTGGCCAGGCTCACTCAGAGAGTTTCTGCCCACTCACCCAGGATTTGCCTTCTCTTCTCCCACTGATATTCCCACTCTTCCCTCAAGTGGTAGGTAGAGATGGGGAAAAGGAAGTCTTGGTGGTCATCATGCTTCATCCTGTGCCCAGGGTCCCCTGCCTCCCCCCAGGTCCCCAAGCTACCCTGTGGCCTCTCTGCCTGTGAACCTCTGGCCAAACCTTAGCTTTTGTTTGGTTCCCCCTCTGCTCACTCCAGGACCCAGCTGAGTTCCCCACTCCACACAGCCTCTGACAGCTTAGGTCACATTGTTCTCTCCCCTTCCTGACCACCCACTGCACGTATCGACTAAATCGCACTTCCTGGCATTTGCTTCCACCGAGGCTGGCATTTGATTAGATTTTGCTGCAGGTTCTCATTTCACCTACCTGTCAGATCTCCTCAAATCGACTTTAATAACAATAATAATAATAATAATAATAATGCTCCCTCACATCTGGGAACCCACTGGGCACTTGTATAAAGGGCTTCTGTTTCTTTTATCCCTCTCTGTCTCCACAACCACCCCAGAAAGTGGTCAAGATAGGAGTCATCCTCCCTGTACCATAAATAAGGCAGCCATGGCTCAGAGAGGCTTGCATCAATAACTCCTCACCCCAACCCATTCTGCTTTCACCATCTCAGCAACTGGCAGCACTGCCCACCAAGGTGTCGAAGCTAGAAACTTGGGCATCCCCATTCTTCACCATGGTCTTTCTTTCACAGCCAGACAGTTGCCAACCCTGCTGATGAGACCTAAATCTCTCTCCAGACCACTCCTCTCAGCTCTGCTACCTTGGCCCATGTGAGATGATCATCACCCCTCCCCTAGAAGCTTGCAAAGTCTTCCTCCCTACCTCTGTGATTGCCCCACCCTGCCCCACCCCTTCTGCATGTTGCTTCAGAGTGTCTTCCAGGGCATAGGATGAAGGACGATGACCATCAAGGACTTCCTTTTCCCCATTTCCGCATATGTATTCACTCACTCAACAAATAGTTACCAATAGTCTGCTCTGTGCCAGGCACTCTTCTAGATGCTGGGGGCACAGCAATGAACAAGACAAAACTATTGTCCTCATGGAGCTTATATTACAATGGGGAGGTGAGGAACCAATAATAAGTAATCAAGTGAATATATAGTAGGTGCATATTAGATAGTGATAATTGCAATGGAAAGAAACAAAGCAGAGGAGGGAAACAGGGAGTACTCAGGCAAGATATGGGCTTATTATTATACAAGGTAGGGAGGGAAGCCCTCACTGAGCAGACATCTGAAAGAAGTGAGGGAGTGAGTCTCGCTGATACCTGGAGCTCTTCCAGACAGATGGAATAGCAAGCACGAAATCCTAAGGTGGGATGGTGCTTGGCAGGCTCCCGTTTGAGGAAGTGTACAGAGACCAGCAAGGCTAGGGGAGTGAGAGAAGAGGAGGAGATTTGGCAGAAGGCCACACCTTGCAGGGTCTGGAGGCCATTATAAAGAGTTTGACTTTCACCCTGAGTGAGATGCTGAGCCAGTGGAGGGTTTGAGCAGAGGTATGACTCAATATGACTTACGTTTTAATAGCACCCCTCTACTTGCTGCATGAGGAACAGACTCTAAGGGGACAAAGGTAGAAGCAGGGAGACCAGTTAGGAAGCCATTGCAGCAATGCAGAGGAGATGATGATGTGGCTGGGACCACAGTGATGTCTGTGGAGGTGGTTAGAAGTGGTTAGATGCTGGATGAGTTATGAAGGTAGAGCTGACAACAGTTGCTGATGAACTGCATGTGGGGTATGAAAAAGAGGAGTCAGGAATGATGCCAAGGATGACTGCAGATTTCACCTTGTCACTCCACTAGTTCCCCATTGCTCTTAGGTTTATAAAAACTCTTGCCATGGATTATAAGGTCCTTCATGATCTGAACCTCCTACTCACATCCCTCCTCCCCATGCTGTGGTCTAATCTTCAGCAACAGGGAATAATAATACTATTTCACAGTTATTAAATGTTAACCTCATGTCAGGCCTGGGCTAAGCACTTTACAAATGCTATCTTATTCATTCTCCACAACAATCCAATGAAATTGGTACTATCATTAACCTCTTATTATTAACGTAAACATTTTACAGAAGAGGAAACCGAGGCACAGAAAAGTTAAGTAACTTGACCAATGTCACACAGCTAGTAAGTAATAGACCTAGAATTTGAATCCATGCATCTGATTCTAAAGCTGTTTTTTTAACCATCATGAACAATTGAAATTTCATTTCCACAATCAGCCATGACTTCATTCTTAGCCTCTGTGTCCTCCAATATGCAATTCCAAAAGCTTAGAACATTCTCCCTCCCTTCCTCCACACATCACACACACACACATATCTTTGGCTAAATTGCCTTCCTCTGGGAAGCCAGGCTGGGTGAAGTGCTCACTCTGGGCTCTGTGCTGGCTCTGTTGCAGCTCTGCCCACCCTGTGGACAGTACATTCATGAACCTGTGTCTCCCCCACTAGATTCGAGCTCTCTGTGCAGAGACCAGGTTTACCTGTCTCACGGCTGTATCCACAGAGTGAAAAGCAGTGCCTGGTGCAGAATAATTACCTGTTGACTGATGAATGGGATAGAGTCTAACCTCAGGCATTGTTAAGACGGATGCACTTTTTATCTACCCTCTAATAATCTCTTTATCTACCCTCTAATAATCTCTTAAGTCTGTGTTCCAGCACTTTGCCTTCTTATAGTCCCTACCTGCTACCTACATGGTGGATAATAATAGCTAGATTGACCAAACACTTAACTTTGTGCCAGGCACTGTGCTAGGCAATTGACATGTACTATCTCATTTAATCCTCCCAATACACCAGTAAGATAAATATAATTACTATCTCCATTCTATAGATTAGGAAACTGAGGCTCTCTGAAGCCAAGTAAATTGTTCAGGGTCATAATGTGGTACAGGGGTGCTTTACAAATAGTTGATGAATTAAACTGATAACGTTGGTGTTACACTGTGTTTCAGCTTTCTCAGTGTCCACAGCTCTCAGCACAAAGCCGGGCACAGAGTGGGCACTCCCTCAACAAGTGAGCAAAACCCTGTCCAGCCTGCAGGTGAGAGAGGACAGCCTCTCCCCTCTCCTCCAGAGCTCCCTCTTCTCATTCATCTCCCCTTCTCACCCTTAATAAAAGCTCGAGATTGACCGATTGAAGGGTGTGATTTCCCCGGGAGAGCAACATCATTTACTTCGGCACATTCAAACAGGAACAGAATTCTTCCGCGAGGGCATAGGCTTCCGCAGACAGCTGTGGATGGAGAGTTGCTAGGGGAAGAGGGGAACAGAGAGATGGGAAACGATCTCTTATTTATTTATTTCTCTCTCCAAGACTTCACCTTTCATTAAAACAGCCTCCGGATGTAGGTGCAATCAAACATTCATTAGACAAGCAAGGTACATTTTTAAAAAAACTAACAACGCCCAAGCACACACACAGCCACACATGCAGCAATAATCAATCTGCGAAATGAAACCGGTCCTTCGGGCGAGAAAAGCAGCCTGTGTTCCTTTGCACCGTGCTCCCCAGGCCCTGGTCCCGGCGGAACAGGAGGCTGGGTTTGAACGAGGGGGTCCTCCCAAGCCCTCCGAGGTCCTCCCACGCCCCTCCTCGGCAGAGATTCCTACGGGTCTGAGGCGCACTTAGAGTTCTTTCTCTTATCTGTTCGCAAACCCTGACTCCAGACCTGAGCTTGGCACTGGGGGTCGTCAGCACAGGGCCTTGGGCATTTCCCCAAAGCCCGGTGGTTGGGGAGAGCGGATAGGAGGCCGTTATCCGGCTATGTGGGCACTCCCTAGGCCCTTAATCAGGACCGGCTTCCTGGAGGAGGGGACTGCGTTGGAGCCGGGAATGGGGGCAAGGAAATGGCTTGACAGATGGGGAGTGGGAGGCTCTTCCCAGCATATGGGGCCGCGTGGGCGGAAGGAGTCTGGGCCGGGCAGGGGGTGGGGGTGGGGACGGGGCTACGGAGACGGTCCCTGGAGCGGGGACGCGAGCTGAGTGAGAGTGGGCGTGCGAACGGGACGCCGAGGGGAGGAGGTAAGTCCCCCAAAGGTGGGGGCGGGGGTGGGGGCAGCCTTGGATGCGCTCACCCTGGAGCCTGCGGAAGGCTCTGCACGCCGAGCTCCTTGCACAAGGGCGCCCCCTGATGGCGCCTCGAGTGCCGACACGGTTTCCATTTTCTTCTGCAATCAGTTTAAGAAAATTCTTAATCGAGCGCTTCCTAGAAGCCAGGCGCTGGCTGAGGTCTTTGGAAGACACTGCCGTGCCCATTTTACAGCTAAAGGAAAGGAGGCCTGACGAAGTCGTACAGCTAGATGTAGCAAGACCCAGGATTCCAATCTATGCATTCATTTATTGAACAATTATTAAGAAGTCCCTTTTGTGTGCTGGGGGCTGGAGATACTTTAGTACACAGATGAACAGGTTTCCTGGCCTCGTGGGGCTTATAGTCTAGATGAGGAGACAGCACACAAGTAAACAAATAAATGAGCAAAATAGTTTCAGTTGCTGCGGAGGAAATAAACCAGGGTGTGGAGCTAAGCAGCAACTGAGCTCTGGAAGCTTCCCTCAGCCTGCCTCCCCCTCACTGCTCCCTAGGGGACCAGGATTTGTCAGCCTTGGCTTCAAGGCAGGCAACAAAGGAAGGTGGCTCTGGGGGTGGAACTCAGAGGGGGGAGTGTAGATTCCCAAGGCCAGGAGCAGCTCCCATCCCTGGCTCCCCTACGCCCCCTCATATGTACTACCTCTAGCACCTGCTGCCCCAGGCCTTTTCACTGTGGTCTGCTGGCTGAATTATTTCCTCATCTCAACCCGATGAGTTTTTAATCTGTCTTTATACAGCAGCCTGGCTGCCTGCGCTGGGATTATTACCGAGTTCTCTGCACATCGATCCTGCCTCCCCTGGCCGCTCTAACCAAGTGAGGCTCTGAGATGGAGGCGGGAGGGGTCCTGACTCTGGGAAGATTTAAGGGAGCGCCGGCGCTTTCTGTGGGCAGGAGCCTGCAGCATTCAGGCCTCAGATGCTCAGGATTTCAGGGGCACTGCCCCCAAGGCCAGGCTGCAGCCAGAGGGCAGGGATGTGGGTACAAAGGGGTAAAGGTTACAATTTGAGCTCAGCAGATGGGCTGTTCTAGCAGCTCTCATGAGAGCGATGAAAGAAGGAAGGAAAGGCTGAGATCACTTGAGACAAGGGACAGGAGTCAGGAGAAAAGGGTTCTGGTCCCAGCTTAGCTATTTATTTATAAGGTGTGTGCCCTTGGGCAGTTACTTAGTCTCTCCCCATCTGTAAAATGGGGGGGCGGGGCTGTTGCAGTGTGTGTTCAGGGAGGGAGTGTATGCACAGAGCCTGCATACAGTAAACACTCAGCAATGGCAGCTGTTATTATTAATATCACTGTCTGTAAAATGGGAGTAGGAGTTCTGGCTCCGCTTCCTGGAGAGATCTCCCTGTGAAACTGAAATGGACAGAGGCACCAGGCCCACGTGAAGGACTGTTGTTGATCCATAGCCACCTCACCAATGCTAATAAAGGTGTGAGGAGGCATGAGGCAGATGCACACAGTCGCTCCTGCATTCGGTCAGTGACAGACACACTCAGTCTCAGCCATTCAGACACCTCAGCCTTGCTACACTCACCCCTGCTTCCGACCAGCCTCATGGTGAGGAATGTGGGACAGAGGCTCCCACATGCAGCCTCTCGTTGCCAAGATGCCAAAAGATACCCAAGAGTGGCCTTACTCCCATGCAAATCTGAGCATCATGCATTGTCCCACCCGCCCCAAAGACCCTGGCACTGCCCCCAGCTATCTCCTCTTCTGCCTGTCTTTCATCTCCTGCCTCTTGATCTTGGAGCTGTCTGTGTTCCTGTGACAGACTTGGCTTCTCTTGCTGCTGCCTTTGTGCATATAATTCCTTTTTCCTGGGACTCTTTTCCCTTCTAAACCCTAACCCTTTGAGGACAAGAACTGTGTCTATTGGTTTGCCAATAGTAAATGATCAATAAATATTTGCTGAATGGAATTGAATCCTCCCAGTTGACTCCTACAGCTCAGCTCAAACCTCTCTTCTCAGGAAAGGCCTTCTCTGCTGCAGGAGCTGGGTGGAGTCTCTTGTTTCCCCTTCTAAAGCCTCCTGTACTTCCCCTTTGAAATGTACGTGTTTGGGTCTGTTTCCTTTGCTAAACCCCAACTCCCCAAAGGCAGGGGCAGCTCCTTGTTTACTGCTCTATCTTTAGCATCAGCATGTACTAGGTGCTCAAGAAATATCTTAAATGAGTACATAAAAGGATGATGGCACTGGGACACCATGCCTCCCATTTTAGTGCCCCCTACTGACACTTTGTCCTCACTTTCAGAGGAATGCTATGCGGTGTCTCAGGGCCTGGTCTTTGCTCTGCCCCACCCCCTCTTCTTTTCATTTCTTTCCTCCATGGCCATCCACTCGCGGACCATGTCCTGGGCCCTTTCACCCTTCATCAGCTCTCCCTGATGAAGAGTAGAGCCCCTGCTTTGAGCTCCTGAGGGCAGGCCTGGCCCTGGGTACCCTGGGCCCACCTCCTTTCCACCCTTCAAAGAACACAGCTCTAGGTCTGCAAGCACAGTAAGGCTGGGCACCCCTCTTCCCCATCAGCCAGCCAAGTGTAGCAAATGCCGAGTCATCACTGGCTGGTGCCTGTCTCCAGCTCTTCCAGCCTGAGGAGCTGCCAGGAGCAAACCCAGAAGAGCCACCCCTGGCATCATCCAAAGTATTTCACACCTGAAACCAAGGAGTTTCAGTCTCCTTTCCTGCAGACTCTCACCTCTGCTGGTGGTCCCAAAATCGAGGATCAGGCTAGGATGGAACACCAATGGTGTCCCATCTCAGCACTGCCTCCCCACCCCACCCTCCACTAACAAAGGCCCCTGGATACAGGCAGGCAACTCAGCCTCAGTTTCTCTATGGGGCCCTTCCTTCTAAGGAGCTGCCAAGGGAACATTTGCAGAGCTGCTCCAAAGCTGCAATGCCTGTGAATGCTGACTCATAATTAAGCCCCTCCAAACTGCCTGTAGATAACCATAATCCCTTGTATTTATACAGCCCTGAGCACATTTCAAAACATTTTCATATATATTATCTCATATGATCTCCCACAATAATCCCATTGGGTAGTTACTGGGAAAGGAATTAATGTCCTTGTTTTGAAGGGGAGAAAACCAAGACTCAGATAGGGAAAATCTTCTCTGAGGTCACACAGCCTTTGAGGGCCAGAGCTGGGCCATGGATGCAGGCTCCTGACAGTCCAGGGCTCTTAATTGTCCCCTTGCCTTGGACCTGGAGGCTTATATACACTGCAAACCCTTCTATCTCTTCTGCCCATTCCAATCTCTTAGCAACAATGGCAACAAATCATTGGTGAGTATGTATATATGACCTGAATTATATCATTTAACTCCCAAAGCAACTTTGTGATATTGGCAATATTATTAGCTCCCACATTACAAAAGAGGGGGTGAAAGCTCAGAGAAGTTAAGTAACTTGCTATTGAGACCCTGGATATAACCCTAGTCTATCTGAACAATCTCAGACTTTAACTCCTAACCCTGGGTTCTCTCTGGCTTAACTGAGGGCAAAACCTAGACCTGACCTCCAGAACCTCTTCCTTGGAGTGTAGGATCATTGAAGACTCAGGTCACTCATTTATTCATTATTTGACGGACTTTCATGGGGTTTTCCTCTGTACCTGACATTAGGAAAACCACAGTAAATAATGGTTCCAGCTCTTGCTTTAGAGCAGCGGTTCTCTCAACCTGTGGGTCGCAGCTCACAGGAACCGTATTAAAGGGCTGTGGCATTAGGAAGGTTGAGAACCACTGCTTCTAGAGCCATCAGCCCAGGCTGGGGAAATCTAGGAAGGTTTTCTGAATAGGCACTGAAGATGAAACTTGAAGGATAAGTAGGAAGCACTCAGCAAAGAAAAGGAAAGAATGTTCCAAGCAGAAGGAGCCAAAGGCTAGAGAAGACAGGGCTTGTTCAGGGACCCTTTAAGTGAGGCTGTTTGGCGGAGACAGCAGTAGGGAGGAGAGAGGAGAGGCAAAGCTGATGCAGTGTGGGGGGCAGGGCGTGGCACTGGGGATGCTGTCTACTATACTGCAGAATCTTTCCAGGCACCTCTGGGGCTAGACCCTGGAAGCCAGCCCCACAGCCTGTGGGGCTGTGGGGAAGGCAGCCTTCTAGGGCAACTTGGCCAAGCTGGGGAGGCCTCCAGAGGCCTGGGCATTAGTAGATAGGGTGAGGTATGAGAGCCAAGACTCCCCTTAGCAGTCCCCAATGGAATACCCGTTTAAGAGCAGGCAGAAGGAAGGGCACTCCAGATAGTGGAAACAGCATCTGCAAAGATCCAGAGGCAAAAGAGAACAAGACCAGAGGGGGAGCTAGCGTAGTTCCACAAGGCTGAAGCCCAGGGCTGGGGTAGGTGGAATTACTCCTATGCAATAGGACTGAACTCAGGCCCTAATGGGGAAGTCTACGGTCTCTGCAGCTGTACCCCTAGGTTGAAATCCCAGCTCCTACCACCTATGCCTCCATGGGCAAATTGTTTAATTTTTCTGATTCTTAGTTTTCTCTGTAAAATGGTGTAGTTGTGAGGATTAAACAAAACAGTACACAAAGCTCTTAGCATATAATAAACAGTAAGTACAACCTCTGTTGTTATCACTACCACTAAAATTATCATTATTAACAGCCCTGCAGTGGGAAATCTAAGGTGGAGTACAACTTTGTGTGAGGGAAGAATCTCATTTAAAAAAGTAAAAACAAGTTGCAACGTGTGCTTATCTCTAATCGCCACGTTCACAGATAGGTGTGAAATTTCATCTGTAACTGTTTCCTCAGAGTGTCATCCCATCCCAAATCAAATGACGGATGTTGGATGTCACAGGAATGATAGGGGTATTATAGCAACTGACAGCAGGCTCAAGGCTGGGATCCGGTGCAGGGAAGTGGGAGGGGCTTTTCTAAGGCTCCGGAGAGGTGACAACGTCCATGTTTCTAAACTGGGATGGTGGGGGGCATTGGAAGCAGCTCTGTCTGCCTCAATTAAGATGAGAGAAAGAATCAGTCCAATTTTGCTGGAATGACTACTCTGGGCAGTCTGGGACACAGCCCGTACCTCCAGAAGTTTATAATCGTCTAGATTATGAATTAATTTTTTCTTGTTTTTTGAGTCTCACTACGTCATCCTTGGTAGAGTGCTGTGCTATCACAGCTCACAGCAACCTCAAACTCTTGGGCTTAAGCGATTCTCTTGCCTCAGCCTCCCAAGTAGCGGGACTACAGGCGATTGCCACAACACCCCACTGTTTCTTCATTGTAGTTGTCATTGTTGTTTAGCATGCCCAGGCTGGGTGGCTGGTGACCTAACCACTGAGCTATAGGCACTGAGCCATGAATTAATCTTTTAGTTTGTTTCTTATTTTAATCAATTAATTTTTTTATGTAGAGTTAGGGGTCTCACTATTTTGCCCAGGCTGGTCTCAAATTCCTGATCTCAGACAATCCTCCCACTAAGATTACAGGCATGAGCCACCACACCAGGCTGAATTAATCTTTCAGAATCTGAGTTGTTTAAGCATGGGGGTCAGATTTGCAGATGTTAACCATGAGACACATAATTTCAACATAGTCAAGTGAAACAGGATCAGGAAGGCTGTGCTCTGGGTTCCTACCCACCTGGTTCAAATCCCACCTTCAAGACTGGCTGCAGTGGCTCACACCTGTAATCCTAGCCCTTGAGGAGGCCAACATGGGAGGATTGCTTAAGCTCAGGATTTCAAGATTAGCCTGGGCCAAGAGTGAGACCCTGCCTCTATGCGCTAGCCATATACACCAGAGCTAGAGGGTTCGAACCCAGCCCGGGCCTGCCAAACAACAATGACAACCACAACCAAAAAATAGCTGGGCATTGTGGCAGGCACCTGTAGTCCCAGCTATTCTGGAGGCTGAGGTAAGAGAATCGCTTAATTCCAAGAGTTTGAGTTTGCTATGAGCTGTGATGCCATGGTATCTACTGCGGGTGATATATGGAAACTCTGTCTCAAAAAAAAAAAAAAAAGAAAGAAAGAAAGAAAGACAGAGACAGAAAAAGAATAATAAAAATAAAAATAAAAATAAAAAACTGAGCCGGGCATTGTGGTGGGCACAGGTAGTCCCAGCTACTAGGGAGGCTGAGGCAGGAGGATCACCTGAACCCAGGACTTTGAGGTTGCTAGGAGCTAGGCTGATGCCATGGCACTTTAGCCTAGGCAACAGAGTGAGAGTCTGTCTTAAACAAACAAACAAAAGCCCAAACCCCCAGATTCTACCTTAATCTATATAGCATGCCAAAGGCCTCAGACAAGCTACTTCTCTGGGCTTGGTTTTCTCATCTGTACAGCTGGACTGGCAATTAGAAACCACCTCAAGTGTTATCTTAACATTCGATGACATAATGTGTGTAAGTGTACCTGACTGAGTACCTGGCACATGCTTAGAGCCCCAGAACTAGAAGTGGTCAGTGCAGTGGTTTCCTCTTTCTGGAAAGTTTGACCAATCATGTAGCCCCAGGTAGGCTGCTCATGGAGAGTGGTGAGAGGCAGGGAACTCCTGCCTAGAGATGATAGATGTCCCAACCAGACTACTGTTTCCTTCCTTTAGGCAATGCCAGGTGGGTATCTAGGCATGGAAAGATCACTGTGTCTGAGGGATGGGGGTACAGGAACTCCGTACTGTAACTGGGGAACAATTTGGGCCTTGGCCTCACCTGTGAGAGCAGGGAGGGGGGTCATATCAGCCATAGGGCTGGCTGGACAAGGACCCAGGTGTCCTACATTGCCCCTGTGAAATGCACAGGGGTGCAGAGCTTGGATCAGGGTGAGGTCTACGTGGGAAGTACTGGTGATTTGGTCTTGGTGGAGGCAGAGAGCAAGGCCAATCATTTTCCAGGCCTTCTGAAATTCAGAAACATGAAACTTAAAAAAAAAAAAAAGCTCACACACACAAAGAAATATTTTTTGCTGCTGTTTTGGCATTTGGGGAGTAATTTACCAAATTCAAGTTCAACTTAATGAAGTTGAGGGTAGGCAGCTTCCATGGGAGTTCTGCTTCTCAGCAATCTTAGGTTGCCCAGCCGCCAAGGAGGGCTGAACGGGTGGTTGGTAGGAAGCATTAACAGTAACATGTTGTGTATTTGTCATCAGAATGGAGCCCCCGGGCACAGGGGTAGTGCCCATGGCTGCTCAATGCTGTATTTGTCATGTGGCCACTGACATAATCAATTGACCCCCTTACACACCGGTGTTTATTAGCCATTGTATAAATATTTTACCCCTCCCCAGCTGACACATAATCTCTTCTTTGCTGCCTCTGACAAATGAACATTTCTCTGTAGACTCTTAAATGAGTATGTGTCACAGCTATGTCACTGATTAATTTTTTTTACCACCACGAACAACGATGCATAGAAATGTAACTTATATTCATTTCCCGGCTTGAGCCCAGCTGTCTAAAAAATTCCACCAGCAGCTACGACTGACAGACAGCTATCCCAGTGCTTGGGCGTGCTGACATGTGGTTGTGTGAGTGCCAGCTTGTTAATTACAGGCTTTCTCTTCCTGCCTGGCTGCCGAGTAACCAGCCACAAGGACCTTAATCACTGTTGGGGCCTGGAAGGGCTTGGCTCAGAAGGCTCCAGGGAGCAGCTCCCCAACCCAGCCTGGCCACGCAGTATTTCCCCCTAAGTGCTGGCCACTTTTCCTCTGGGCCTGGTTTGGGGATATCCCTCGGTAACACCCATTGGCCCCTTAAACTCTTTACCCTCTGATCTGTGGGATCATGAAAATAGGGGCTGGGTCTTGTTTGCTTAACGCAGGGTAGATGCTCTACAGATATTTGCTGACATGAAATCAGCTAAGGTGCAATTATTGAACAATATATCAGTCACTTGACAGGCATTATTCGTTCCATCTTTTCCATGAATATTCTTAGAGCACCTACTATGTGCTAGGTGCTCAGCTGATGAGCAAGACAGACAAGAACTATAGATCTGGGACCAGAGGAGAAGGTGACCATTGCTTGGAGAAAAATAATGAGTGTGTGGTTAGACTGGGGTGTTAGCTGGCCCTTGGAGTCTTCTGAGATAGGCTCTTTCAGGACCTGTCAGTGATTAAGATCCTTGTGTCTGGTCACTCAGCAGCCAGGCTAAGATGAAGTTTAGGTTCTGGGTGTGGAGGACTAGAGGTTCTAGAGGTTCTAGGGACTATTTGTACCCTGTTTGCAGCTGCAGAAACTAAAGGTTAGTTCTTACTTTGGCCATGTAACACGTGAGTGGTGGTGCTGAAATAAGAGTCCATGCTGGGCACAGTGGCTCACGCCTGTAATCCTAGAACTCTGGGAGGCTGAGATGGGAGGATGGCTTAGGAGGTCAGGAGTTCAAGACCACCCTAATCAAAGTGAGACTCTGTCTTTACTAAAAATAGAAAAAAATTACCCAGGAGTGGTAGGTGCATGCCTGGAGTCCCAGCTGCTCCAGAGGCTGAAGCAGGAGGATCACGTGAGCCTAGAAGTTTGCTATGAGCTAGGCTGGGATCATGGCACTCTATCCCAGGTGGCTAAGTAACACTCTGCCTAAAAAAAAAAAAAAAAAAAAAAAAAAAACAAAAAAACCCATACCATCTGACCCCAAAACCCTTTCTGTGGGGTGCCTTGGTGCTTGGTTTCCCCTCCACTTTAGCTATTCTCTCTTTCCTGTTCTCCTTCAGTTTCCTCTTCTCAGAGTGTTCTTGAGTCACCTTGGGCTTCAGAGCCGAGTCAGCATTGCTCCCCCTACTCCAACCCTGTCCATCTGCTGCTCCCCCACCCCTACAGGACTGGGCTTTGGGCAGGTGTCTAGGCTGCCTCTACCCTGCCCAGTCTCCATGCACCTGTGTCTCATGCACCTGCGCCCCTTTCCTAATGTCATTTAACCACTGGCTGGGAACCAAGTGCATGACAGACACATGGGGACACTTCTATTAGATTAACTAGCTCACCCCATAGTTCCACCATTGCCCACAGGCTCTCAAGAGACTGACTAGAGAAACAGAGACCCTCCCCTTCTAGGCCCCAAGCAGACTTGGCCAGCTCTGGGGGCAGGGGCCACACATCCAAGGAACAAGGACTCCCTGATGCCATGCCCATGGAGCTTGTGCAACTCATCATAGCTAGAGAGTGTGGAACAGGAGTTGGTGTGAATCTCAGTTTCTCTGTTTACTCACTGCGTGTCCTGGGACAAGTCACTTTATTTCTTCTTATTTTGTATATGGGGATGCTAGTGCCTGTTTCACAGAGCTACTGTGAAGTTGCAAAGGACTCACAGAGGGCAGCACCCACCATGGTGCCTGCTATATAACTGGTACACAGTAAAGGGCAGTGTCCTTCCTTCCCTTTTGGCAAGGTTGTAACTCCATTCTATCTTGACCCATCATTTCCCAATCAGGGAAGAAAAGCTGGGCTAGGTGGTGGGTTCGTGCCTATAATCCTAGAACTCTGGAAAGCTGAAGCAGGTAGATTCCTTGAGCTCAAGAATTCAAGACCAGCCTGAGAAAGAGTGAGACCCCATCTCTACTAAAAATAGAAAAAAACTGAGGCAAGAGAATTGCTTGAGCCCAAGAGTTTGAGGCTGCTATGAACTATCATGATGCCATGGCACTCTACCCAGGGCAACAGAGTGAGATTTTGTCTTAAAAAAGAAAGTGCATTTAGAAAAGGCATTGCCCATTGCTATCCCAGCCCACACTGACCCAGGATACCCCAAGTACCAGGTTGTATTGCCTCTTCATCACCCCATCACCCCAGGCCTGAGTGGTGTGGGAAGGACAGCTCCAAGGAAGGTGAAACTTCTGGGGGTGGGGCTGCCCAGAGGATCAGCTCCCACCTTCAAGCAAAATCATCCAAAATGATGGCTGTGGCACTCAACAAAGTGCATGTTTATGTATCTTATTTTATTGAAAAGTCACAAATATTGGTATGATTGGCTTCGTTCTACTAACAAAGAAATGGAGACCCAAAGAGATTAAGAAACTGCAAAAGGTTATGTAGAAGCAAAGCAGGACTTGAACTTGGGTTTACCTCATTTCCAACAGTGTTCTGAAGCCCCACCACTGCCACCTCCCTCATACCCTCTTCCTTACTCCATCAAGCTCCCTAGGCATTATCCGAGGAGCAGCCACCACAGTCACCACCTGCTCTATGATGTCATCAAAAGCCTGCTCTAGGATGTCCTGGCCCCACTGGGCATGCCTTGCCCTACCTTCTGGGCCTCCGTGAAGCTGGGGGAAGGGTCAGAGGAAGGATAAGCTCAGATGACAGGTTGGGACCAGGACAGTGACAATCCTGGAGAGGGGGCCAATGCAAGAAAGGGGTCCACACAGCCACTGGCCCTTCAGTTGGCTAGTTAGCTGTGCCATCCTCCATACATTTCCTTGTTCGAAATGGAGCACTGAGCCCCGGAAATCAGGACAAAAGCACCACCCACAGCTCTGGTCTCGATGACTCAGATTCCACCTCCCACAGCCTCCTCCTGTGTGTGTTTCTGAATATGTGTGTACCCGAGAGTGTGCCCGCCAGCGTGAGGCTGTCAGCTGTGTATGCGGTATGTGCAGGGATGAGCCCACATGTGCTCATGCCTGAGCTATGTCCATCTGCACATCTGCCTCCCAGCCTGAGCTCTCAGAATACGATGACTAACAGGGTCAGTGAGAATCAAGCATTAATAGCCACCTGTCCCCTATGTTCAAAGGCTGTGTGCCAAGCATCTTACATGCAATATAGCATGGAGTCTTTACAGTAGCCTCATTAGGTAAGTACTATCATTATTCCCATTCTGCAGTTGATGAAACTGAGACTCTGAGAAGTTAAACTGCTTTTCCAAGGTCATGCAACCAGGAAATGGTGAAGTTATCAGATGCCAAAGTCTGTGCCCAATAAAATGTGCTTCTTTTCTTGCCCTCTCTGGAGAGAAATCTGGGTCTTTTGTAACCAGAAGCCAGCCTCCCTGAGGGAAAGGGAGCCAGAAGCCAGAGCCTTGGAGGAGAAGGGGGGCAAATAGCAGATAGACGCTGAGCAGGAGGGGGCAGGGCAGCTGTCTCTCTGAACAGGTGTCAGAGAAGCTGTGACAGCCACTTAGAACCACAGTGGCAAGCCTCCTTTACATGGCTATTTGCATATATTTGCATGCATTTGCATCACCAAATCTGTGGAATCGGCCTTAATGGTCCCTGCCTCAGAAGGTTGGCAGAAGCTGAAAGAGTGGGAGTGACAAGGAGGGCCTGGGGAATTCAGGAAAGGAACAAGGTAAGAGGCAGTGCTGTGGATGCCCTGGGATGCTCTGGGCACTAACAAAATTTCTAGGGGAAAAAAGGAAGACTCTCTCCCAAGCGCCCTAGGAAGTCTCCTTGCCCTAAGCCCATCTCCTGGGGGCAACAGGGAAAGGAATCGTGTATACAGAAATCCGCGAGAACACGAAAAGGTTGAAGACTTGTGCCAGTGGGCAGCAGGGAGAGCCTCGCACTGCGTCTCTCCGCTGGGGGCCTCCCACTTTGCCTACGGAGCTCAGTGGCCTGGTATTGTGGCGCCATCTGGTGGACATGCGCGGCAACGCGCCCTCTTCCTGGCTGCAGCCCCTTCCTGTCGGGCCTGTGGGAGTCCACTCGCCTGCTCCAAACTGCTCCTCCAGACCTGTGGTTTTTCTGAGAATCACGGGCAGGGAGCTTCCTTCGAGGCTCAGGCCAGGCTAGAGTGAATGGCTAATACAATTAGTGGTAGAGAGCTTAGGCCTTATGCTCAGAAAAACATTACTAGATGTATGACCTTGGCAAATTGACCTTTGAATCTGTATCCTTATCTGTAAAATGGAGATGATAAGATTTACTTATCAGAATAAAAGAAGATAATATACATTAAGAGCTTATTAGCAGGGCCAAGACTAAGATGAAGTAAGTGAGATGCCCAAGGCACAAAATGGAAGGACCTAGGTCTTGCATGACCTTGAGACCACCTTAAAATTTGTGCTTGCACAGGGCAGCGCCTGTGGCTCAAAGGAGTAGGGCACTGACCCCATGTACAGGAGTTGGCGGGTTCAAACCCGCCCCAGGCCAAAAAAAAAAATGCAAAAAAAAAATATTTGTGCTCGCCCTAGGCTTCTAACTGTCTTCATCCTAGTCCTGGTCCTGCTTATTAGCACCATGCCTGCCAAACAATCACTTAATCAACAAGAGCTATTGTTGCTGTTATCATTACTGTTACTCTGAGTGTGCTAAGGCCCTGGGAAGGCAGCGCCTAACCCCTCCTCCCATCTGGCCTGGTCTGCCAAGGTTGTGAAAAGAGATCAGAGGCTACAGGTGAGAGGCTGCTTGCCATTGAATCAGGAATAAAGAGAAAGTCACAGGTAGATAGGAGTAGAAGAGCCATATTGGGTCACAAACCTTGTAGAACCTTTTCAAATTCCCTGTGACCAACTAGTAGACAAGGAGAGAACTCAGGCCTGGTTCATGGATGGTCGGTACAATATGTTGGTGAGAGTTGGAAATGGATTACTGCCCCCCCTTACAGCCCTTTTGGGATAGCCCTAAAGGACAGTGGCGAAAAGAAATCTCAGCATGCAAAGCTTTGAGCCGTACACTTGGGCATCAGCTTGTCTGGATGAAGAGGGAGCCTGTGGTATGGCTATTCCCTGACTCCTGGTGAATAGTGAATGCCTAATTTGGTTGGTCAGGAGCCTGAAGGAATAAGACCAAAGGTCAGTGACAAAGTGGCCCTTGAAAAATGGACTTCTGGGTGTGAGTGCCATGGGTA
>CAUYQV010021454.1:0-10438 GCA_963574575.1 Galagoides demidoff
CTTAATCCTTCTAAAATCTTCCCCCTAAAGCATAGGAATCCTGTCTCATTCACAACTGGATTGAAAACCATAATGCTCAAGTTAACATCAAAAATTATCAACCAAGCTCAGTGCCCATAACACAGTGGTTATGGCACCAGCCACATGTACCGAGGGTGGCAGGTTCAAACCTGGCCCAGGCCTGCTAAGCAACAATGACAACTGCAACCAAAAAATAGCAGGCATTGTGGTCGGTGCCTGTAGTTCTAGCTACTTAAGAGGCTGAGGCAAGAGAATCGCTTAAGCTCAAGTGTTTGAGGTTGCTGTGAGCTGTTAATGCCACAACACTCCATGAAGGGCAAGATAGTGAAACTCTGTCTCAAAAAAAAAAAAACAACGCATTTTTAAGCAAAAAACAAATGAACACAAAAGGAAGTAGAATAGTAAGTTCCAAAAGCAACAAAGAAAGTGATATAAAAACAAGGAAAGTGTAAGGAAATGTTGAGTGTAAACATAAATAATATTTACATTGCTTATTTTTGTGTGTTTGCGTGTGTGTTTGAAAACATAGTTAACCTAAAATTCTAGAGAAAGAAAAGAGATTGGAAGAAAGTTAAAGCATGCTCAGTACGTGGTAAAGATATTAATTACTCTTTGACTTTGTTAGAAAATAAAACTAAGTATATAGGTCAAATTTAAGAACAATGAGTAAAAGGACAAATTAAAATGTATCACTCCATTATGTCGACAAAGCTGGGGAGCGAAAAACTGTCGGAAGATATTTGAAATGGTCCTGGTGGAAATGCTTAATTGGAAACAGCATATGTATAACCAGAAAGAAAAAATAAATTTAAAAATTAAAGGGAGAAAATGAGGTAGAAAAGGTCTTTAAAAAGTAATGAAATTTTATTAATAAGGATAAAAACAAAATCCAAATCCATTAAACACAAATCAAATAGATAAAAAGAAAAGTCATCTGTAACTAAAAATAGAAATACAGGACAAAGTAGAATAAGCTGAAGCTAAATAGAGAATTTTTTAAATGTCTAAATGTCTAATAGTTATTGAGTGTTGATTTTTGTCCCAGGCACTAATGTCATGTGCTTACAAAGACATTGTTCTTTTTTTTCTCATTTCAGAGGGTAAGAGTTAATATTCAGTATAATTTTTGCTACAGCTTTCTCTGTAGGCTTTTTTTTTATCAGATTATGAAAGCTTTCTTAAATCATAAATGGATGTAGAAGTTAGTTGTTTATCCTGCACCTATCATGAAAATTATTGATTTTCTTTCAACTATTGATTTTTTCTTTCAATTCTTTCTTTTTTTTCTTTCAATTATTGATTTTCTACCAACCTTGTGTGGTATATTATCCTTCTTTACACTGCTGAATTTGATTTGTTAATATTTTGGGAAGTGTTGCCATCTCTTCATGACAGAAGTTGACACACAATACAATAAATAACCCCTTATCCACAGTTTTGTTTTCTGCAATTTCAGTTGTCTTCAGTCAACCATGATCCAAAATATTAAATAGAAAATTCCAGAAACAGGCTCAGCGCCTGTGGCTCAAGCAGCTAAGGCACCAGCCACATACACCTGAGCTGGTGGGTTTGAATCCAGCCCGGGCCCGCCAAACAACAATGATGGCTGCAACCAAAAAATAGCCGAACATCATGGCAGGTGCCTGTAGTCTCAGATACTTGGGAGGCTAAGGCAGGAGAATCGCTTGAGCCCAGGAGTTGGAGGTTGCTGTGAGCTGTGATGTCATGGTACTCTACCCAGGGTAACAGCTTGAGGCTCTGTCTTGAAAAAAAAGAAAAAAAAAAAAGAAAATTCCAGAAACAACTTGTGATTTAAATCATGCACTGTTCAGAGCATCATGATGAAATCTCAAGTCTGCCCACTGTGTCTTCTCTAGGACTTGAATTGTCTCTTTGTCCAGCATTTCTACTCCCTACCAGGGAGTCCATCAGTAGCCACAGTGAGAAACCACCTCACCTCTGTCAGTGTGGCCATTATGAAAAAGTCAAAAAACAACAGACACTAAAAAAAAACAAACCAGACACTGACCCAGATGGTTTATACTTCCTGGTGGGACTACAAACTAATGCAATACCTATGGAAAACAGCATAGAAATTCTTCAGAGCTGAGTAGACTTACCATTCAATTCAGTGCCTATGGTATCACAAGGCCTGTGTCAAGTCACCCTTCTTTACTTAATAATGGCCCCAAGGTTTAAGAGTAGTGAGGCTAGTGAGCAGGCAGTGACTCATAGCTTCAGTAATCCTAAAACACTGGAAGACTGAGACCGAGAATCCCTTGAGCTCAGGAGTTCAAGACCAGCCTGAGCAAGAGTGAAACCCTTGTCTCTACCATAAATAGAATAATTATCAAGATGTGATGGTGGGCACCTGTAATCCCAGCTACTTAGAATGCTGAGGCAGAAGGATCGCTTGAACCCAGGAGTCTGAGGTTGCTGTGAGCTAGGCTAACCTCAAGGCACTCTAGTCTGAACAAGAGACTGAGACTCCATCTAAAAGATGGGATGTTTTTCCATTTCTTTGTGTATCATCTATCATTTCTTTCTTCAGTGTTTTGCAGTTCTTCTTATAGAGATCTTTTACTCCCTTGGTTAAATGCATTCCCAGGTATTTTATTTTCTTTGTAGCTATGGTCAATGGTATTGAGTCCTTAATTCACTCTCAGCTTGACCATTATTAGTAAATAGAAATGCTACTTATTTGTGCACATAAATTTTACAACTTGAGACTTTGCTAAATTTTTCAGTTATAGAAGTCTTTTGTTGGAATCTTCTGGTTTTCTAGACAAAGGATCACTCAATGTTATGGAATAATTTCTGCAGGGTAGGTGCCAGTTCTATGCAGATCTGGTACAATTTGGCTGTTAATCCTGCTGGTCCATGGTCTGTTTTTTTGTTTGTTTGTTTGTTTTGTTTTGTTTTTTTAATTGGGAGAACTGCCATTACTGCCTCTGTCTCATTGCTTGTTATTTGGACAAGAGTTCTTTGTCTTCCTAATTCAGACTTGGGAGATTGTGTCCATTTCCAAGAATTTATCCATTTTCTCTATGTTTTCTATTGTGTGTGTAGAGGTTTCTCTAGTATTTGTGGATGATATCTTGTATTTATATGATATGAATTGTAATGTTTCTTTTTTAGTTTATTCCTTTAAGTGAAAGGTGAAAGTTCTCAACAAACAGAGAAAAAATTATATAGTGAGGCTGCTAAGCTCTAGAGAAAGAACAAACATACCTGGGGTATACATATACCACAATTTATTAATCCATTCCTATATGCAAGGGCAGTTGGGTTGTTTCCACGTCTTTGCAATTGTGAATTGTGCTGCTATAAACATTCAAGTGCAAGTGTCTTTATGATAGAATAACTCTTTTTTGCTTTAAAGATTTTTAATTTTAAGCAATTTGACTATAATTGGCCACCTGTTTATCCTGTTTATCATTTGCTAAGATTTTCAGTTTTGAAATACCCACCTAGTTTCCTTTTATAGATTTGACTTATGTATTAAATTTATCTATCCTTTCATCTACATTGCCCATCTTGTTCTATTTTCTTGAGCATAGTAATCATAGTCATACTAAAGCTTTTGTCTGGTGACACCAACATAATAACGACTGGGTCTATGGCTAAGGCATGATTCTTCTGTTGGCTGTTAGTCATTATTGCTATCTTGCATGATTGATTATTTTAAAATTATTTTCCTGATACTATAGTCATTCTGAAAAATGTTACCTTCCAGAAGAGAGTGTTTCTCCTTTCCTCTTTTAGGAAGGTACAGTGGGGTTCTGATCAACTCAGTTCACTGAGAAACTGAACTGGATCACTGCTGAGTTTCAGCTCAGTAAAAACCATTTTCTCTCTAGTTTCCCTCTGCTCTCAGGGTATTGATTGCTGGCCCTTTGACCAAAAGCCTGAACAGTCTCCATGTTCTCAGTACTGAAAGATTTAGGGAGTCTAACTCTGCCCTTCACAGGTTCTATCCTTGACCTCCAACTTCCCACTGCATGTGTCTTCAAAATCTGCCTGAGATCTTGAAGGAAACAGTTGCTTTGTAATGAGGGCAATTGCTCACTTTATCCCCCAAGCCCGAGACTATGAGACATTTTATGCTGCCTACTAGAATACACATATTTCATCTTAGCTCATCAGTCTTCCACACATAACCAGAAAACAGAAAAAGTCACTGTTGGGAAGTCCAGTCATGTATTTATTTCCCTGTAATTTTCCATTCTGTCACATCAACATTACAGGACTGCTACAGCTTGCTGGGTTTTGCCCCCCTTCGCAGTCTCTCTGCCTACATAAGCTCAATCCTCAAACTATGCCCAGAATAGACAAATGCCCCTGGAGTAAAAAATAAAAATGGCTGGATATCATTGGTGGGCCCCAGAAAATATTTTCCCCTCACTGAAAATTAGTACACTCAATCCTTCTTGTTTATACATTTCTTGATACATTTAAAAATATGTTTTTAATAATTTATATTGATTTTTGTTTCATGAAACACTGGTCTGTTCTCTTCATGGTTTAGTTTGGAATCACTAATATAATACTTGGTTATAATTTTATTATTTATTACCTGGTGTCTACTTTCAATAGAAATTAAACTGGAACATCTGAATACTGCAATCAAAATTCCTCACTATAAAGATTAAATCATTAAGAGATTGCCGTATCAATAGGCAAGACAGTGGAACACAATGGAGTGTTCTGAAATAAACACGCATTTAATATATAATAACATTAGCATTTTGTGAGAAAATATGGATTATTAAACAAATGATGCAGAGAGAATTAAAGAGATATTTGGGGGAGACTTAAGTTTTAGCCATGAATTTGTTATCATATCAAAATAAATCCTAGATTGATACAGATCTAAGCACATATTTAAAAAGCAATAACATACTGAAAGAAAACAAGATTTTTAATATACATAATCCTTAGGGTGAGAAATGCCTAATCATAAATCAAATCTTTTTTCTTTTTTTTTTTTTTTTGACAAATCTTGATAATATTGTCTGGTAAAACATGGTAATCTAAGTTTCAAAATGAACAACAAATTGAGAAAAAATATTTGCAACTCATATCAGGCAAAGAGCTAATTTTCTTGATATGTAAGGAATTCCTATAATAGACATGACCAAGATCAACAGCCAAATGGAAAAATATGCAAAAGATATAATCAGTCACTGTAGATTCTTAAACATGCAAAACAATATTTATCTTTACACACAATAAAAAGAATACAAATAAAAAAATGTAATGAGGTAGCATTTATAGCTGTCAGATTCTCAAGCCTCAAGAAGTTTACTTATACACATCTGGTGAGGGTGATGAGAAATAAGCACTTTTATTGCTTCAGCCAGTGTAAATTGATGCAACTTCCGGGGGAGGGGGGGCAATTACCAAATCAGTTCCCAGCCAACAAATATTTATTAGTATAGCACTATGTGATCGAAGAATCTTACAGATTAGCTAAAAAAAAAAAAATTATTAAATTATAGTCTAAAATAAAAGGTAATAAATTTGAGGTGAGGGCCACTGCTTGGCTACTACAGCAGTATCTCCAGAAGAAGTAACATTTAAGTTGAATCCAAAAAGAGGGAATTAATATTATGTGCAGATCACTTTCCAACCTTTCTCTATCCTTCTTGTGTATTAGAGGGAAACACACTTCCCAGGCTTCTTATTCTCTATTTTCAGTGTAAACTCAGCCAGTGGGAAACACTGAGGAAGACTAGATGGTAATGGCTGAAGTATTTTATCTCTTCTTACTTTTTTCTTTCTGTATGGTCTCAAGCAATGGCTGAATATCCACCATGACTCCAGGTCTCACAAGATATCCATCCCTTCTCTCCTTGGCCTCAGCTCCTGCTCTGATTTTAGCATCTATGTGGTTCTTCTGATCAAATAATACCATCTCCTCCCTACATCCTCCAGGCCTAAGGGTGGTAATTATTTCTTGTTCTCAACAATCTCTGAGTTGCATCACTTTCTTACTTACCTTCTCAGTTTTTCTGTCACCTATGTGACCTATTCCCTGTATTAAATTTCTTTTTTCTTTTTTTTGCAGTTTTTTGCCGGGGCTGAGTTTGAACCTGCCACCTCCAGCATATGGGGCCAGCGCCCTACTCCCTTGAGCCACAGGCGCTATTAAATTTCTTTCTGTCTGAAACTGCAGTAGTTAATTATCATTTTTATGAATGGACTTGAATAGACTAATAGTACCTCAGAATAGAAGGACTAGTGCTCCAAAAGGAGACAATAGAATGTCCTAAAAGTTAGTCTAACTAAGGGAAAAGAAAGAAAGAAATAAGGTGGAAGGAGGTGAAAGAAAGGGGAAGTGGAATGAATCAAGGTTATGTGTTTTTAGGTGATGATATCCATTGACAAGATTTATTTTCAGGAGGATCAACCTACCAGTGATGTGTTGAATGGAATAGAAAAGGGACAACTGGAGAGAGAGAGAGAACCCAGTTGGGTGCCTGCAGTGGTGATTTAGTCATGTGATAGTAGAGCCTAAGTGGAGACAATACAACAGAGACAGAGAGTGAATGGGCTGGAGGATATCTAGGAATAAGGATGAATAGAATTTGGTCATTTATTGGATGGATATATAGAGATTGAAAGACTGTGTGTGTATGTGTATGTGTGTGTGTGTGTGTGTGTGTGTATAAATTTGATCAGTAATTAGATGGATGGAGAGAGAGAGAAACAATTGATTTCCACCCCCATTATTTCTTTACTGGTTGCATAGAGGGTGTTATGGTACAAACACTTTTCCAGTTTGGGGTTTCTGCATGGAATTCTTACAACCTTTCCCTAATAAAATAAGTGAAGCGTTAGGGTATTTCCATGCCCATTTGAAAACTGGGCTCATGAGAAAGATTATTAAATTAATGTCTGACTCCTAAAGCAGATTACTACTACTGTGTTAGAGATAATTGAATCCTATGTTTGGTTCATCGGTTTATGGAGGTTGGTTATACAAAGGGATCCTTGTATCATGCAGACAAATACATAATAAGGAAAATGCCAAAGTCGCTACTACAAAGAGAAGTTAAAAAAAAAATATTGCTGTGTCTCCAAACCAGTTTCCAATTATTTATTGAAATTATTCTAGGAAATTGAAGTAAAATGTGAAAAAAATAACAAAAGTAGATAAGAGCCATTCATAGTCCAGCTAAGAAAGGAAGGAAAAGGGGCTCTCTAAAGAGAATGGGCTATAAATCTTTGTCAAGGTTCTAAAGTTGTGAGAGCTGAAGGTCGGTTGTTTACAGTTTGTCTCCCTTTTATGAACTGTTGGAAAGAGATAGTTTGAAAAAGTGAAAAAAGGACAGGGAAGAGTAGGCAAAAAACATAATATTCTGATTTTCCACCATAAATCAGCTAAAATTCTTCATCATATTTAAGGCCTATAAAAATCTACTGTACTTCTCATTGTAACACTGCAGTGGAGTACTCAAGAACACAAGTCCGGAATCATGTAGCTGGGTTTAAATTCAGCTTCACAGGTTAATGTGACATCACTACCACTATTAATTAGGCAAGCTCAATGTTGCCTCAACTAAGGCAGAATCTTTTTTTTTTTTTTGCACTTTTTGGCAGGGACTGGGTTTGAACCCATCACCTCCACATATGGAGCAGGCCCCCTACTCCTTTGAGCCACATGATCTATGTGCGAATGACTTAATAAAAAAATGAATAAATAAAACTTAAAATTAAAAAATGAGCCAAGTTACTTAACATCTCTGTACCCAAATATGTTCAGCTGTGCATGTAAAATAGAAAATTAATAGCAATTCCATTTACAGTAGCATTAAAAAGAAATAGACTTAACAAAGGAGGTAAAAGACTAGAACATCTGACTCTACAGCAAACATTGTGGAAAGAAATTAATGACAGAAATAAATGAAAAGACATCCATGTTCATCAATTGGAAGAGTTCATATTATTAAGGTATCAATAGTACCCAAAGTAATTTAGTAATTCAAAGTTATTCAGCATGAACCCTATCAAAATCCAATAGCATTTTTTTCAGAATTGTTAAAACTCTATTTTACAATTTATATGGAAGCTCAAGGGATTTTGAGTAGACTGAAAAAGAACAAAGTGGGAGATTTCATACTTCCTGATTTCAAAATTTATCACAAAGCTACAGTAATGAAAACAGTATGGTACTGACATAAACACAGATGTATATTCCAATGAAATTGAATAGAGGGACCAAAACCTCCACATAGCAGATCAAATCATTTTTGACAAGGGTGCAAAAACTGACAATTAAATAGGGAAAGGATGGTTTCTCTAGCAATTGATGTCAGAAAAACTGGATATCCACATGCAAAAGAGTAGCAGGACTCTTATTTTATATCATATGCAAAACTTAACATGAAATGTGTCAAAGATCTACACATAAGAGCTAAAACCATAAAATGTTAGAAGAACAGCAAGATTAAAGCTTATTGTCTTCAGAATGTATATGCCTGAAACAGGTTTGTGATTCTGTCATACCCTATTTAGAAAAATTTACCACAACATATTACATAAATCCCTTGCTGAAGTGAGGAAGAGAGAAACTATATGGCTGAGTGGTTGGAGCCTCTGAGGGGAAGATATTCCTGTACCCTGTTCTCTACCCATCTCCCCAGCCCAAGGTTGCTCAGTGATTATTGGTTAGTCCTTCCATGTGAAGCTCTCTTTGAGCCATGCCTGGAACCAAGTAAATGACAAAAGCCCTACTGCTGTCTTACATGGGTGGCTCCCATGGATTTGTTCATGGATTGGAAGATTTAATATGGATACAGGGCAAAGAAGGTGCTTCAATGTAGCAGAGAGGAGGGTTTATTCCCTATACTTTGTAAAAACAACACCAGATAATATGGGGGAGGAAAAAAACTAAAGAACTCTAAAGACACAGGGGCCATTAAAATCACAATCTCATAAGAACTGAATCAAATCTTATAGTTCATGCTGCCAGCAGTCAAAAGACACCTAACAATATCTGAAAATATTCCAGTGAATACCAAAACTTGCTACCCCACAAGACAGTCCACTACCTCTTTCAAGACTTTGAAACAAACTTGTGTATGTTTCCTTAGGGTTAATCTGGTTCTTTGTAGTGTCTACTATTGGGTATATTTCCACTCTTTTTCAAGACACCTTTAAATTGTATTTGAAGATATCAATACGAACTTTTTGACAGATATCTTCCCATTCACAGACAGCAGAAGATGGACTCAGCTAGAAGCAGACCAGGACTATGTGATGAAGCTGTTGATAAGGAAGCAGGTACACAATAAGCCTGCTTTGTTGATCATGCAGTAGAGGTAACAGTCCTCCCATGTTCTGTGTATTTGGAAAACACAGATATTTGTATAAATAAGTAAGTGCCTACTGAATAAATGAATGAATAACAGACAACTAGCATGAAGGGTCTAGAATCATATCATACAAGAAACAATAATTTATGTTCTAGATACAGGAGAAAGCACAATGTAAATCAAGTCTTAGTATCTGTGTACAAGTTGTCCAAAGCACTGCTTAAGGCAAACGCAAAAAGCATCGTCTTCAGAATCAATATGCACGAAACAGGTTTGTGATTCTGTCATACCCTATTTAGAAAAATTTACCACAACATATTACATAAATCCCTTGCTGAAGTGAAGAAGAGAGAAACTATATGGCTGAGTGGTTGAAGCCTCTGAGGGGAAGAGATTCCTGGACCCTGTTCTCTACCTATCTCCCCAGCCCAAGGTTGCTCGATGACTTATTAGTCAGTCCTTCTGTGCCTTAGTTTTCTCAAGAATAAGGGATACAATAGTATCTATCACCTCACCTCCTATACTGGGCTTTTGTGTGACTTGATAGATTTGCATCTCTTTCCTTAATCCCACAAATCATTTCAGTTAGTCTCTCAGCAGCCCTTTGCCAGAAACACTCGAAATCTTCAAATATCTCTGACATATACACCCTCCATGGAATATCAATACAACTTTTTGTGAATGCGTGTTTTCACCAACTAAACTTAAAATAAGTCATAAAATAAGATCTTGATATGTTTTCTGTCTAAGTCCCAGATTTGGCCAAGGACCAAATTCTGCCCTTAGCAAGTGAAGGCTTCTGATATGGTGTTAGGTTAGTAGTGAAGCAGCTCCTTGGTTATCTCAGTTTCTGAGAAGTTTATGGAATTTCTTTGTTTTTTTTTTTCTTTTTTTTTAATTGAATCATAGCTGTGTACATTAATGCAATCATGGGGTACAGTGTGGTGTTTTCATATACAATTTGAAATATTTTCATCAAACTGGTTAACTTAGCCTTCATGTCATTTTCTTAGTTGTTGTGTTAAGACATTTATATTCTGCTTTTAGAAAGATTCACTTGTACCCTTGTGAGATAAACCATAGAGGTGATCCCTTCA
>CAUYQV010021460.1:0-10418 GCA_963574575.1 Galagoides demidoff
CTCTCTATTCTGTTCCACACATCTACCTCTCTATTTTTGTGCCAGTACCATGCTGTTTTGATCAGTATGGATTTGTAGTATAGTCTGAGGTCTGGTAGCGTGATTCCTCCTGCTTTGTTTTTATTCCTAAGTAATGTCTTGGCTATTCGAGGTTTTTTCTGATTCCATATAAAATGAAGTATTATTTTTTCAAGATCTTTAAAATATGACAGTGGAACGTTAATGGGGATTGCATTAAAATTATATATTGCTTTGGGTAGTATGGACATTTTAACAATGTTGATTCTTCCCATGAGCCATGAGCATGGTCAATCACATGACTCTTACACACAGCATCTCTATAACAAGAGCTCACTTACATTGGTATAAGGAATGAATACATGAGTTTTCTACTTCTATTCATCTTATCAGGCTTTTTCTCTCTATGTCAATCTGTTTCCACGTCTCCCTTTCCTCCCTCTCTTACCACCAATCTGTGCCAAACCACTATCATTATTTCTATCTGTTAAGTAATATTTGAAAGGAGGAAGTGGGAAGAAGAGGATTCTGCAATTAGACACTCCTGACTCAGACCTGTCACTATGACCTTATCAAGTCACTTAATGTTGATGGCTCCTAGTTTCTCGACCTGTCAAGTGAGAAGAGCACCCCATGATATACCCCATGTTATCACAAGGGGAAAACAGGTGCAGCTAAAGTTCTTGCCATGCTCCAGCGTCCATCATGTAGTCCGTGTGCAATGAATGCTAATTTCTGTCCTTTTCTTGGGACCCAAGTTGAATCTGTGCTCTTCTGAGAAGCCTCTGAGCTTATTCACCTGGGAGTTATCTCTCCTCCAGGCTCTAAATGCCTATGTGGGGGAAAAAATCTACAGTTGAGAAACCTCAGACATTATAGAGAAAAACAGGATTAGGGAACTGAGAGCATTGGTAAGCCTGAACTGTCGTCAATTTGGTAAAACAAAACCATTAACTTGACCTGCTAAATAAAAACACTATCAATGATATTTGGGAGTCTTAAATGAGCATTCATGCCTCCGGTGGTAGGATTATCCGATTCCCACTCATTCCCTGCTCATTAAAAAATTTCTAAAGATTTCCCCACCCTGTAATTTATAATGCTGCCTCTAAATTCATTTGGCTTTGAGGCAAGTAACCCACATACTGCCAGCAGGTGTGTTTTATCTACATCCATGTGTTCGATGCCTATCTGATTTTAGGGCTCATCCTCTTGGCTCCTGCATCTCAATTTCCAACATGGTCTCCAGAACAAGGAAGCACCTAGGGCCTGAGAGAAACAAAGTTCTCAGAAACTACTGTGTCTTGATCGTAGGCATTTTACAACCCCACTTCCCACCACTCGGGATGATGTGGCTTTCCTCCAACCAAAACCTCAGGCCCAAAGACTTCTTAACCTCCAACCACCCACAGATGCAGCTCCATGGTTTGAAAATTGACCTTTCTTCAGCCCCTTTTTATCAGCTAGCTTCCTCCAGCTTTGTGGACAAAAACTCTAGTTCTACTCTGCTTTCCCCTTAACCCTGTTTCCTAAACTTCTTTCAAGGCATTGAAGCCTCTAGTTCCTATACTCTCAGCTACTTCTACTTTAAAAAAAAAAAAAGGCTAATATTTAGCTAATATGTATTCAACATTTACCAGGTCCCATTTTATTCTAAGCACTCCTCATGTATTAACTCATTTAACGTTCACAAAAGAATTAGGAGGTAGCTAATATTAGGATTCCCCACTTTGCAAGTGAGGAAACTGAGGCTCAGAAAGGTTAGAAGAGGTAAAGCTGGGATTCACACTTAGGCCAGGTGGCTCCAGCAGCCTACTCTTCCTAAATTGTCTAGATTTCTTGTTCCATCTGAAACCTCATGAAGCCATGATTTTCAGGTTTGTACAGCATATGTTTTCAGGTAAAATAGACCCTTGTGAAGGTATGCCTGCCTTTTTTTCTCCTTCTTTACACTATCTGATGTCAAATAAATGATGGTTCATCAGAACCCCACAGATGTCACCCCAGTCAGGCCTCCATGTACCCCAAAGTCTTCTATCTTACCCTATTTTGGGCTGAGAGACATGATCCTCCCTTTGAAGCCACCGACAAAGATGAGATAGGGAAGTATTGAGAAAAACCTGACTCCAGATTGGAGCATAAATACCTCTGTCCGGCATTCTGCTCTCTAACAGGAAACAACAAAGAGTGTTGTTTTGTAAAGACTCCCACAGCTGCAGGCCACAACCCTTGCTGCCTTTTAATAAACCTTTATGGACCCACTATTCACTAACATTTCATACCCTCTTGATCAATTAATAGTATCAAGGCAGAAATCGCTATAGATTTTTCTGTACTTTCTCTAATGCACATGACAACTGACAGTTAGTGCAAAGATGCATCGTCTTCCGACCTTCAGTCATTCAACAAACATTTATTGAGTTCTGGGATAACACAATAAGTGATAAACAAATACAATCAGTCTTCCATATCCATGAATTCAACCTATTTCCAATCGAAAATATTCAGGAAATAACAGATGGTTGCATCTATGCTAGAACGTACTCACATATTTTCTTGTCATTATTCCCCAATATAGTCTAACAACTATTTACATAACATTTGCATTGTATTAGGTATTATTAGTAATCTAGAGATTATTTTAAGTATACAGGAGAATGCAAATATTGTGCCATTTTGTATGAAGGAGGTGAGCATCTATGGATTTGGAATCCGAGGGGAATCCTGAAACCAATCGCCCTAGATGGCAAGGGACAGTAAGCACTTAATTGCAGATAGTGCTTATGAAGTATTGTGAAGAAAATCAGACAGAATGATGGTGTGTGAGAGAGAGAGTGAAGTGGGTCTAGGGGAAATTAGTTGAGACTGGATCATCAAGGAAGGCCTCTCCGAGGAGGTGACATTTAACTGAGACCTGAATATTGAGAAGCAAGCATGCATATTCCAGGCAGAGAATGTAGTGAGTGCAAGGTGTTCAGGTGGGAACCAGACCACAGAACTCCTGCCCTCAAAAGGCTCACCACAAGAATGGAGGAAAAAGTATCCAATGTACACACCCCTATTATGAAACTAATTTATACCTTTTATATGAAAGCTATAACCAAATAGCCTAAGAATGTGGGGAGGGGGGAGGGAGAAGGGGAGGATGGGTGGGGGGAGGGGGATTGGAGGGACCATTTCTGAGGTTTATCTTACAGGGGTACAAGTGAATCTCTCTAAGAGTAGAATGAGAACGTTTTAAAACAATAACTGAGAAAATGACATGAAGGCTGTGTTGATCAGTTTGATGGAAGTATTTAGGATTGCATGTGAAAACCCCCACACTGTACCCCAGAAGTGAATTAATGTACATAGTTACCATTCAATAAAAAAAAAAATAAAAAAAAAAAGAAAAAGAAAAAGAAAAAAATAATTAAAATTATTCAGTGCTGGAAAAATAGCACCCAAAATAAATAAAATAAAATAAACCCCATAGTTTAATCACTCTCCTAAATTGTTCCTCTAGACTCAAAACTGATACTGAAACAAGTATCTTTGCCATTCAAACTCAAGGAACTAAACAACTAAGTGCATTATATTTGTATACTGACACAAGAGAAAAAATTTGATATATTTTTCTTTAATATATAAAGTTAAGGCTTGCAATAAATGAAAGTTACAATCAATTCCCAACAACACAATGGATGGAAGTAGAATTCCACTGTACCACTTTGATTCCTACTGGCATTATAGCCACTATCTGTATCAATCTAGGTTAAGGCTATTTTAATTATTTGTTGTTATGATTACCAATCCAGCCCGAAGACAACATGACCAGAACTATCCTATGAACAATTTTCTCATCCTCAATATGGAAATCTTGAATCACGTGCTGCAAGTTAAATAAGGACAAACAATAATTTTGAAATTGATGCTGTAAAAATTCATATACAACTTTAATTTTTCATACAATTTTGTATTTCTATTGTGTAAGATTGCACTGATTTGAAAAGATATCATTGATGGCTATTTCCTTTGATTAAAGAAAAATTGCTTGGGATAGAAATGGAACTGGAAGCCATTATCTTTAGTGAGGTATCTCAGAAATGAAAAACAAACACCACCTGTACTCTCATATAGGTGGGAGCTAAACCATAGCTATCCATGGTCATACAGAGTGGTATAATGGACTCGGGAGTCTGCGGGGGGTGGCTAAGAGAGGGGTGAGGGATCAAACAGTACCCACTGGGTACAATGTATCCTATTCAGGTAACAAGTAAAGGAAAAACTTCACCACTCTACAATTAACTCATCCATGTAACAAAAACCCACTTACACCCTGTGAATTAAAAAAAAAAAAGACTAAATAATGTAAAAAGAAAGAAATGAAAGGTGGTAGAAGCTGGCCCTTAAGTGCAATGAGTTTTACATTTTACACCAGGCAGCATTCTCATATGTGTCTTCCAAAGTTCAATGCTGGGATACAATTTGCTTACTTCCTAAAGTAAATTGTAATGATTTAGAAAAAAATATATACAGAACCATCAGTGAAATACGTGAAAGTGGCACAAAACTTTCTGAGCTGGCACTCAGATGCATCAGACCTAGGCTTCTGCCTTTGTTAGCAGCATGTTCTAATCAGTAGAGACGATTGTTAATAGTTCAGATAGCAAACACAGCTCTTCATTCTACTGTTTGTTAACAAAGATCACCTGTGAAATTAAGACTTAGATTTACTAAACGGCACTCTATTGCAAGAAAGAGTACCTACAAGATCCTGTAGATTTCTAAACAATGGAACCCAAGTTTTGCATCCTACATACTTAAAATTGTTATTTTTTAAAATAAACTCAAACATGTATACTTTTACACACACATAAATGTTATTCTATGGCTACATTATCACAGAACTATTGTTACTTGGGAGATTACAAATTATTAGCTTTCCTAAAGAGTAAAAACAAACAAAAATGTTCTTATTTAGTTGAACTTCTAACCTTATTTATCAGTTCTCATATCACAGTATACAAAGTTACAGTTTTTTTGTTTTGTTTTGTTTTGGTTTTTGAGACAGTCTCACTTTTTCCCCTTGGTAGAGTGCTGTAGCATTGCAGTTCACAGCAACCTCAAATTCTTGGGCTTAAGTGATTCTCTTGCCTCAGCCTAAGAGTAGCTGGGACTACAGGTGCCCGCAACAATGCCCAGCTATTTTTTTGTTGCAGTTGATTTTAGCTGGCCTGGGCTGGGTTTAAGCCTGCCAGCCTTGGTGTATGTGGCTGACGCCCTACCCACTGAGCTATGGGTGCCACCAGTTACTGATTTTTTTTAATATGTGCATCCTCTCACTAAAGGATAAAGGGGAATTAAAACTCAGTGAGTAGGGAACCAGCAACATACACTGAGGCTGGCGGGTTTGAGCCCAGCCCAGGCCTGCTAAAAAACAACAACTGGAACCAAAAAATAGCCAGGCACTGTGGTGGTCGCCTGTAGTCCCAGCTACTTGGGAGGCTGAGGCCAGAGAATCACCTAAGCCCAAGAGTTTGAGGTTGCTGTGAGCTATGATGAGGCCACAGTAGTCTACCCAGGAGGAAGTAGTGAGACTCTGTCTCAAAAAAAAAATGAACTTATCACTGTTCATTTTCTAAAGTAATTTAAGGTAAATTATTAAGGCAAAAAAGATGAAGTACAACTGACTCCCTTTAGTTTTATCTGCTGACACAATGTATCAGAAATACGATACGTTGTGAAGCAACCCTCACAGACTCATCATTCGGTGTGGTGTATTCTGGGAAAAAATGCTTCTATCAGAAATTATTATAAATAATTTCTTAATATTTAACATATTATATAATTAAAATTTTTTTCAGCCCCTCTCATTGAAATCTAGTGTTTGTTTACAGGACATTACAAATATACATTGGAGAAGTGCTTATCTGGTTTACCATGACCGAGCAGACAAATTACTACTAACAAAAACTACTTTTAAAGCACAAGCTCTTCAATAGGTACCTTTTATTTTAAGTTCAAATATTAAAAAAACTTCAATGAGAAACTTCAGTGGAAAAGAAATGAGTAAAAATCTAATTATTATTTATAATCAAAGTTTTATGAAATAATCTATTAATGAAAATATTAAGTAGTCCACACAATGAAGATAAGGATATTCTTTTCCTGTTTTGTTCTGTGCTATATATCCCAAGCACCTAAAAACATGCCCATATAGTAAGTCTGCAATAAATATTTATTAAATGAATAATCTTTCCTCTAAAAAACAGATTTAAGTAAACTACTTGAATATGAAATTTTGCTCCATAATTAACTTAAAAAATTACTCTTCTTCTCCCCAAAAATTAAAAGACTAATAGCCATATTAGTATTATACAAAACATAAAAACTATAAAGAATAATTTTGTATTATAAAAATATTTTTGAAATAAAGTGAAAAGATAAAATAATTATAACACGGGCAGTGCCTGTGGCTCAAGGAGTAGGGCACTGGCCCCATATACCGAGGATGGCAGGTTCAAACCTGGCCCCAGCCAAAACTGCAAAAAAATAAAATAAAAGTATTTATAACACATGACAAAGGTTTAATCACTTTAAGTATCTCTTACAACTCAATTTTTTAAATATTTATACCATAATAAAAAATGGAAAAAGTATATCCAAAGAACGAAAGATACAACTTAATTCTAGCCCAAGAATATGGGGAGGGGGTAGGGAAGGGGAGGGGAGAAGGGCGATTGGGTGGTGGGAGGGTGACCGGAAAGATCACCTATATATCTGTCTAACAAGGGTACAAGTGAACTTTTCTAGAACTAGAATATAAATGTTTTGATACAAAACTAAGCAAATGACATGAAATTTATGTTAACCAGCTTGATGAAAGTATTTCAAATTGTATATGAAAAAGTACAATGTACCCCATGTTTGCATTAATGTATACAGCTATCAATTAATAAAAAAAAAGAAAAGAAAAAATATAGACATTAAATATCTTGTCTTATATGAGATATTTATCTTAAAGTGATCAATGACTTACAAAAAAATGAAGTGTCTTTCAATTGCTTAATAGGAAAATTATTAAGAGACATACATATCTGCTATTGTTTAAGATGTAGATTAAAAAGGCACTTTCATTGTTTCAGTTTAATACACTAATAGTGCACATTTCTGAAGGACAATTAGACAAGATTTGTCAAATGGACTACGAATGTGCATTTTTTGCCTCAGCTATCAAAGTGAAGGAATTTAATTAAGAAAATAATTAGACAAGCAAAACACTATGGGGGGTGAAAGCACATACATATCTGTAGCTGTTTTAAAACACAGCCTCCAGGGCGGCACCTGTGGCTCAAAGGAGTAAGGCGCCAGTTCCATATGCCAGAGGTGGCGGGTTCAAACCCAGCCCTGGCCAAAAATTGCAAAAAAAAGTTCAACCAACATAAAAAAAAAAACCAATTTGAACTTTAAAAACACACACACACACACACACACACACACACACACACAGCCTCCAGGGCGGCACCTGTGGCTCAAAGGAGTAAAGCGCCAGTCCCATATGCCAGAGGTGGCGGGTTCAAGCCCAGCCCCAGCCAAAAACTGCCAAAAAAAAAAAATAATAATAATAAAAAATAAAATGAAACACAGCCCCCAAATTCTTTGACATTTCTTTCAACAAGAAGTGAAGTCTATTTACTATTTCCCTTGAACCTGTGCAGGCTTGTAACTACATCAGCCAATACAGTACAAAAAAAAATGACACTGACCACAGGCGGAGTTATAAAAAGCAATTCAGTTTCTGCCTTATTCACTGGAATACACTTTTGCTGTCCTGAGCTATAACATAAAAGGTCCATCCACGTCCTCCTGTGAGGAAGCCAAGCCTCCTGGAGAGTGGCAATCCTGTTATCAAGTTCTCCCACCCCAGGTGGAGCCAGGCAAGTGAAGTACCCGACCCCAACCCCAACTCACAAGTCCTCCCAGCTAAGGCAGCAAACATTGTGTAATGAAAAGAAACCATCCGCTGCTGTGTACTGAGCAAATTTCCAACAGAATCCATAAGCACAAGGAAATGGTTTTAATCTGTCAGGTCTGAAGGTAATATAATATTTAGCAAAGAATCAAAATGATGTCCATATAGGAGGTGGTTAAAGAGAGTAAGCTATAGCCTCACCATCTCTTAAAAATATTGTGTGATTTATATTCACTGATGTGAAAGTTGTAATACACTAATACACTTTTTAAGCACAGTATGCTATCTTTTGGTTAGAACCATTTGTTATCCTTTAATATATCCTTTAATATATCCTTCTCTCTGTTAGAACAGAAGCTTGGTAAGTCAGTGTACCCTGCTGTATCTTGATTAACTAGAATATTACAGCCTAAAACAACAAGGACATATAATGAAATGTTAACTGTTGTTTCCCTAGGTAATGGGATTTTATAGATGAGTTCTTATTTTCATATCTTTTAGAATCACTGAGTTTTTAAAAAATGATTATATGTTACCTATTAATTTATACTCAGAACATAACTTACTTTCATTAAAAAGACTGTCACATTGGAACAGTTAAGAATATAAAGTGAAATTAAGGAACTGGTTTCTTTTATAGTTTACAAGTGTTACATGTGATCTTTTGAAACACAATTCTATGGAAGTTTTCTCAGGAAATTATTGTTAATTAAGCACTATACCTAGTAAAGTGATCTCTCTGATTCAGTCTCTGCTCCAGGGTAACCAATAGCTTACCTGTTTATTTTGTAGAGCTCGTTGGAAAAGACGGAGAAATGCAGCCAAACTAAAACGGTACATGTTATTGATTTTGGACAAGTCAGAGATGATGAAGTACATCTTGCTGGCACTCTCAGCCAGAGGGAGATAGGCGTCCCGCTCCTACCAGGTAAGCAATGAGGACAATTTGGTACTAGAGCTTCACTGCCACCTACAGATTACTAGGCACACATCTCGCCACAGCCTTACTTTCCCATACACAAACAAATGAAGAAGATGCATCACAGAATTTTATAACCACACAAAATAGCAAAATTTGTTTTTCTTCCTTACTTTTAACTTCTAGCGATAGGGTCTCACTCTGTCACCAGAGCTGGAGGACACTAGCATGATCATAGCTCACTGCAGCCTCAAACTCCTGGGCTCAAGCAATTCTCCCACCCCAGCCTCCTGAAAAGCTGAGATTATTGGTGCATGCTGCCACACCCAGCTTCTTACTTATTTTTATGAAACTCAGGAAAATAATGCCTCAGTCTTTACAAAATACACTAAACTAGTTTTCCTTATAAACAACAAACATTTATTTCTCCTTGTTCTATAAGCTGGAAAGTCTAAGATCAAGGTGCCAGCAGATTTGGTATCTGGTGAGGGCCCGTTTCCTGGTTCATACAAACAGCTGCTTCTTGCTGAGTCCTCACATGCTGGAAGAGCAAACAAGCTCCCCTGGCTCATTTTTGTGAAGACAACAATCTCATTCATAAGGACTCCACCCTCATGACCTAACTGCCTACCCAAAGCTTTCCTCACCTGTTAATACTATCACACTGGAGTTTAGGGCTCAACCTATGACTTTGGGAGGGACAGAAACATTTAGACCATAGCAATATATTTTTAAAATTTCACTACCTCTCAGAAGAAAGAGCTAAAAGTGATTTCGCAGATTGAGCTTTTATGACTAAGAGCACTTGTCTTAGAGAAGGAGGTAAAATGGAATGGTAACAGTTGTGATTAGAGGACAGACATTCAAAAGAGAAGCAGTTCAGGTAACGCTAGAGGGTGTGGAACTAGACTAGACTATGTCTGAAGTAGAGAAAAGTTCTAACTATAAGAACGGTGTGTGATCGGTGTTAACAAAAACACTGATGAGACTAGCTGCAGAGAAAATTGCTGCAATAGGTGTTTATATTAGGGTAATAAAGCACCTAGCATTGTTCAGTGTAAGCACGAAAAGAACCAATTGCTATAGCAGCTTATGTTCTAAATGAAGGTAAAGGATGATAGAAATAAGAGGATCATAAGATTAAATGGCCTCAAAAGGTTCTGAACAGAACTCTACAAAGGTTCTCCATGTCATTATGATTAAATTACTACAATTACAAATATAATACCAGTAAAAATATGTATGTGACTCAGGAATGTCTTTTAAGGAGGAGACACAGAAAATTTAAAATCCTCTGGGCAGAAAATTACAATCATAAAGTTTAGTCCTAACAGAGAAACTGAGGTAACTGTATTGGAAATTGGCTAAAAATTTGCTCTTATTGTGATTTCTTTTTTTTTTTTGAGATGGAGCCTCAAGCTATCCCCCTGGGTAGAGTGCCATGGCATCACAGCTCATAGCAACCTCCAACTCCTGGGCTCAAGCGAGTCTCCTGCCTCAGCCTCCCAAGTAGCTGGGACCACAGGC
>CAUYQV010021465.1:0-16784 GCA_963574575.1 Galagoides demidoff
GCACCCTCCTGGCAGGACGGCCAAGGCACTGCTGAAGCCACCACTCTGGTACCCTGAAGCGTAGATCTGCCTGCTCATGGTGACCCGAGGGCAGTGAGTGAGACTGAGAGGTGGGAAGATGTCCCAGTGTACCCCTGCTGGGATACAGGGCTCCCCCTGCGCATCTCCTGGGGCTGGCAGTGACCAAAGACAAATTCATGAGTTGAGCTCTCCTGAAGCTGAAAGTAGCAAGAAAATAAAAAATACCATCCCTCTGCTAAAGAACAGTCTGTCAAATAAATACTGCTTAGCTGCATTTTCTTTTTATGCTATCAAGTATCTGCTAAGCTCAGCAATACAAGGCATGTGACCTAAAAAGCTCTCAGGTAGGGTGTTTTCTAAGACTGCTGGTATTTCAACACTTTCAGTTTCTGCCAGAAACTATCCAAAACACGTCTTCCTGAAGCTTTAGGACAGAGATACTACTGAACAAGTAATGGGTGTCCAGAAAGATGATTTAGAGAGACCCACTCGGAATTTTCTATAATTAGTGGGAATAGCTTCTACCTCTCTACCAAAAATTATATACAGTACATATGTTTGCCTAAATCAAATATCAAAAGAAGAACTGGGAATAGTTAACGATGTTCACCAATGGAATATTACACAGATAATAACAATTAAAGGGTTTATGCAAACAAAAAAATCGGTTTTAATGTTAAGAAAATATCAAAATTGAATACTCAGTATGAATAAATCCTAGGCACAGAAAAAGCAGCCTAGGGTAACAGTGGAGATATAAGATGAACTTACTATTATATATTTTTAACCAACTAAAGCTAAATATCTTAGAAAAATACATTCAAAAAGAAAATACATCCAAGTATTAAACAGCAGTTGTTTTGTGTAATGGTTGATTTTTAGACATTTCATCGTCCTGGTTTTCCAAGTTTAAAATAATAAACAGGTATTATCTTTATAACAGAAGCAAGCAAGCTCCATCAGGCATCGCTCTGCTTTCAGAAAACACAGACCAAGGACACTGACCCCTTGTTCTAGTCACTCCATTAACTGTTAGGCCAACTGCCTGAGAGAACATTCTGAACTCAGACTTCTCTGGTCTGACTTCTCCCCATGCAGGAAAATGCAGACTCCCACACTAACAGCCTCGTGGTGGGCCCTTAATTCTTCTCTTTCCACCAAGGCTGCAGACCTGACAAAAGCCACCTATGAGATATCACATGCTCCTGGTAGGGTTCAGTGACCTCTTTCAGTTGGTCTTCTCTGGACCCAGGCTGAGAAGGTAAAATGTCTCCCCCACCCTATAACCCAGTACCCTTCCTGCTCAGCCGGGCCTCAGCTTGAGGCCCTGACCACTGCACGAACACCCCTCACCCAGCCACTGGGAAGAAATTCAGTCAAAGGAGGAAAGTGGAGTAGGGAATGGTGAGAAT
Source organism: Galagoides demidoff (assembly GCA_963574575.1). Taxonomy (NCBI): domain Eukaryota; kingdom Metazoa; phylum Chordata; class Mammalia; order Primates; family Galagidae; genus Galagoides; species Galagoides demidoff. Next base: position 1,434 of record CAUYQV010021465.1, read on the forward strand.
GATGTGGAATGTAAGACCCACAGCCATGGTTTTCAATTCTCGCCCTACCACTTCCTAGTTCTGTGGCTGTCGGCTTTTCAGCCTCAGTTTTGTTATCCGTCCAGTGGGTTGATAATGATAACCTGTCTTTACTTCATAACCAGGGTATTATTTAAACTGTTCAGAGGTATGAAAATAAATGTTAGCTTTTGCTGTTGACACTTCACAAAGATAAATACTTAAGTTCTCGTCTTTCTCCAACAGCAGTAATAGCAGCTGCACGCGTAACATTTCTTGCTCAATTATCATGCTCCAGAACTATGTTAAATACTTTACAGAGATAATCTCCTTTTATCCTCACAACAGCACTAGGAGGTGGCTGCTGGTATTATCTTTATTTTTTAGAAGTGGAAATTAAGGTTTAAAAGATTGAGGGCTTCGCTCAAATGACTCAACTAATTAAGAAGTAAAAGACAGGATTTGAGCCAAGGCTGACTAATCCAAGAGGTTCATATGTAAATTTTGAATCAAATCCATAAATGCTGGGGACACACGGTTTGGGACCCCTGCTTGAAGATGGCAAACTCGGAGCAGAATTCAGAGGAGAAGGAGCAAGAAGAGAGGGTGGTCTTCACAGAAATAGAGGAGATGTGCCACTAAACAGACTTGGGAAAGAGGGATCTGTGCCAGGTCATAGAAAACCAGAAGGGGAAGAGTAAGTCAGGACGAGAGATCAGCTATGACAATTGTGACAGGAGGAACTGAGGGTTCCAAACAGAGGGAGAGCATAACAGTGCAACCACCACTATTTTGCTCCTTTTCCTTTTCAGGCAAGTCTGGGATTCTATAATAATAATAATTTTCTTATAATTTTTCTTGAGTAGCCTGGACATATTTCATCCTGGATCAAGCTCTATGGAAGGACATGAACTTGAGAAAGCATTCTTTTATCCTTCAAGACATTTCTAGACAAATAAGAAAAGAAAGCCTGCTGCAGTGGGTTCACAAGCCCTTTTTCTGCTCCCAGCCTCTCCCCAGTGCACTTTGGCCCTTTTCTGGGCCTCTTTGCTCCATGCTTTCCATCGAGTTCTCAGCTTCATCTTCCTTCATAACCTGCACAGAAAACTGTAGTAGGGGGTTCCTAATGCTCTGCCACAGTGGATATTTGGGAAAAAATTATCTACTTCTATATATATATGCAACAAACAAATAGGAAAGTAAAAATTTATACCATTTATAATAGCGTAAAAACATGAAATACTGAGGTAATTTTAACAATGTATATATGAAACATGTACACTGAAAATTATGAAACATTGCTGAGAAAAATTAAAGAAGACTTACAGCAATGAAGAGATATACTATGTTCATAGATAGGAAGACTCAAGACACTGAATGGAAATGAAAGATGCTACCTTTTCTACCTCCCTTCTTTTCCCCTTTTTTCCCCTCAGAAAGTTATTAGAATGGGTCAGGGTTACCAGAGCCCTTGAACAGTACATGGATTGGGAGGAGACCTGGTTTCTCTACCTGCCTTCAGCCTTACCTACTTTTTCACCTAAATGAAAAGTTCAGATTCAATGACTGCTAAAGCTCCCTTCCAACCCCAAATGTCTGGGACAGTAGTCCCTATTTGAGGTTGTGCTCATTTTATGGGATGTGTACACTCTAAAAGAGCCAAGCCCCTATGCCTCATCTTCCCAGCCTGCACCCTCCCTCCACAGCCCTTTCCACCCAACAAAGTCCTGGGCAGTTCTCAGAGCAGTGGATCACCCTGGAATGCTCAGCCTCAGGCCCTATTACCCTGCCACTGCAGCCTACAGAGGTCGTCCTGCCCAGCACCCTCAAACCTGGGGCTTGGGTAGTCTGGCAGATGCCTTCATCTGCCTCTGTCCTCAAGGCCACCCTGCAACCTCTAGAAACAGACTCAATGAAGACTTTACTCATGCTTTTAAAGCCAGGGTGGAGTGAAAGAAAAGGGAATCCTCAGAACTTTTTTTCTGAGTTATATTAAGCCACACCTGCTATATCTGTATACCATACACATGACTTAACTTTACCCAACAGAAGCTACCATCTCCCATTTAGGCCACTCTGGCCAGTCTATTTCCAGGCCCAGAGACCCAGCCCCCCTGGTAGCTCCATCAGGTGATGGGGTCTTTCTGAGGGAGGGGCTGACATTGTTCTCACACCCACAGGAGAAGGCCACTCAACTGGGATATCCTCAGAAGGGCTCTGAAGGGCTCCTGGGTATAGGGAGAAGAGAAAGACCCTTTATTTGCTGAGTATGATGGGACTACTCTGATGGGAGGGGATGCTCTGTTAGACCATGTCATAGTCCTCCAGACACTCCCCAGATGTTCTCCTGCAGCCCTGCTGAGAGTACCCACAGGTAGCGTATGACTGCAAGGAGTACAAGAGACCATAGCCTCTGTGAGGCAGTAGACAGCCTGTGGGGGCTCTGGGGCTTAGCTGGTTTGCCCTAAGAAGTAACCTCAGATCAAAGCTCTTGTCAGAAAAGAGCAGGGTAGTCTGTAGGAAAATGCTTCTTAAAAAGAGTGGGTTTTTCCTGGGAAAAGAGAGTTTCCCTACCCCCCTACTCCCTCTTCAACCCTTGGCAATGCCTTAGCCCCCAAGTCTGATAAATATTATGTGAGCACCTCATACCCACCCCTTGATGGCAGGGCTACCCCAGTTCCATTGTTCCATAGACAAACACCCTGGGCTTTCCTCAGGGAGACAGCCTTTCCCTGTGGTTACCCAATTTCACCAAGGCTTGACATTACACAGACGCCATACAACATGAATTGCAAATGAAGTTTATTGTGCAGACACCCAGACCATGACACTTCCAAAGGCAGAGTGGGCTACAGGAGCTATATACACAGGTCCCCTGGGCACTGCAGGGTGTCCTCAGACAAAATCTGTCTGGAAAAGGACCACCAAAGAGGCAATGCAAGGAGGGAGGTGGTGGCGGGGAGGGATAGGGGCATGGCTGAAAGCACAAACCTAGACAATGTGGATTCTTCCCCAGAACACACTGGGTGTCACTGCTCTCATTGATTTGGAAAGACCTTCCAAAAACTGTATGTGGGCATCTTTTTGCCCCAACAGAGACAGACTTCTACATTCTGGAGTGGAAGAATCAACGGACCCCGTGTTTATCTAGAGGAGAAGGTCACACTGGTAACAAACCCTTCACCTGAGCCACTCTTTACCGAGCCAGAGCCTCCTCTGGAGCCTCCTCCAGAGCCATAGCCTCCTCCAGAGCCGGAGCCTCCTCTGGAGCCACCTCCAGATCCATATTTCTCTCCAGAACCACCTCCAGAGCCATGGCCTCCCCCAGAGCCGGAGCCTCCCCTGGAGCTACCTCCAGAACCATAGCCTCCTCCTCCAGAGCCAGAGCCTCCCCTAGAGCCACCTCCAGAGCTGTATTTTCCTCCAGAACCACCACCAGAGCCGTATCCTCCACCACCACCTCTGGAGCCCGACCCTCTGCCTCCAGAGCCGTAACTGCCACTTCCAGAGCTGTAGCCTCCTCCTCCTCCAGAACCAGCACCTCCAAAGCCAGCCTTGGAGGCCACATTTGAAGAAACGGTGGTGCTCGTCACAGCTGCAGAGAGAGACGACGTCAGCACAGAAGTTTCAACTGCTCCCACCAGCCTCCCACCAGCCTCCCCCTGCCTCCCCATGCAGCGGGCCATACTCCCCACTACTTACACACGGTTACACTGCTGCTGAGGTCTTCAGACATCCTGTCAGAGAGAGAGAGAGAAATGACGAGGGGCAGGGCACCTGGGCTCTACACACACGTTGTCCACGAACTTCCACTTACAAATGTGCAATTTAGCCTCTAAAATCAGCCACCAGGGCCTTAGGGAGCCAACCTCTTCATGTGCTGCCACATTACAGACCGGGTGACAGACCCCACACTTAGGCACCACCTTGCACCTCAATCCATCTGGTTTTTTCTCTGCTAGACAATGAAGAGTTGCATTGTCGATCCACAGTGAATGAAAAGCAAATTTATTTCAGACTTTGCAGCCCACTTTTATATTTAAATCCATCTTAGAGAGGCTGTTATTCAGAATCCAGGACACGCCAGAAATTGTGCAATGAGGCTGCACTGTGAACATTCAGTTTGGAAAGAAGTATGACTCTGTACAGCTCCCGTTCCTCCCTCCCACCCCACCCTCCTCTGCTTCTGCTGAAAACCTTCTCTTCCAAGCTGCAGCCAGGATGCATAGCCTGGGACAGGTGCTCCCTCTGTGTCTTACCGACCTGCTTATAGCCCAGGGCACTGTTCCCCTTCCAGTTGCTTCAGCCAGATTAAGTTACCAAAGATGTCCATAGCACTGGCAAAGGCCTCAAACGCTCCCTCTTTAAGAGTTAGCAGGTTAGGGCTGGCACCAGTTCTGATAAGTATGTCCCAGCCAGTTGGCACAATTCCCTGTGTAGTGTCTCTCCTCTGGGTCACACGGGGAGGGAGAAGGGGCCACTCACCGTGCAGATCTAGATACCAACTTCCAGACTTTCTGGGACTAACCTGTTGCCACATCGTTTTGTTTTCACTTCCAGAAAAGACCAGGATGTTTAGCATATTGCTTGATCTAATTTAGTGTGCCTTGTGAGTCATTTCAGCCTGGTAAATGTGCTAATCTACATTAATGCTTTGCTGCTGGGTTTCTGCTCCAGGAGCAGAGAATGTCAGCTCTGAGCTGGCAGAAAGCTCCACTCCATCCCCTGCCTTCCTGGCGTTTGCCTCCAGCCCTGACTCTAGGAAAAAGAAGAGGGTAAACCCGGTACCCTCATCCCCACCTGCACTCCTCGCCCTCCAGGAGCGTGCGGTAGGTGGCGATCTCCAAGTCCAGGGCCAGCTTGACGTTCATGAGCTCCTGATAGTCCTTCAGCAGCCGGGCCAGGTCCTCCCTGGCCTTCTGCAGGGCCTCCTCCAGTTCATTCAGCTTGTTCTGGGCATCTTTGATGGCATGTTCCCCACGCTGCTCAGCATCTGCTATGGCTTCTTGCACACTCTTGCACTAGGAAGAAGAAGAAGCTTCTGTTTGTACAGAGTGGAGTCCACCTGGCAGAGGGAGATGGGCAGTGGAGATGCTTGGGGTATAGGAAGCCAGAATGACTGGCCCTGGAAGTGTTGGGTCCCCCCAGAAGTAATGTAAGTCACAAACAGCTAAGACTTGCTGTTTTCTCTAGGGCATCTTCTCCCCACATCATCTTTGACTAGACCCTTAATCTTTCCCCATGACACCCTTTCATGCTCACAACACAGGGCCAGAATCGTTATCGCATTTAACAGATGTTAATGAAGACATTGGAAGTGGACTGCTTTGCAGAACTGCTACTGCTGGTGGAACTCTGGCTGCTGATTCCCCCACAGTTTCTGTTCCAAAGCTGATGTCCAAACCCAGGCCAACTTTTCTAACACGCGCTACCCTGCCATCAACCCCATCAGCTGGCACTTAGGGCCCATGCCACACGCAAAGGGGAAGCCACATCTACAACCCACAGCAAGTCAAACTAATTTTTGCTTTATTTGCTGTTGTTCTTTTCACTCATATAAACAAGCAAATGCAATTTTTTTCCCTTACTTTAGAATGCCTCTGAGACCTCTCTAAAAATTGGTATAAGCCTTACATTGTATTAAGCATGGGAAGGTTGGGATTGATACTTGCTAGATTAAGCTTCCCAGTTTCTCCTGGCTCACACACACACACTCACACACGCCGGGACACAACCTTCCCCTCAGACTCCAGTGGAGCTGGGGGCCGCGCCTCACCTGCTTCTTCACGTGGGCGATCTCCCCTTGCAGCCTCTGGATCATGCGGTTCAGCTCATTGATCTCCATCTTGATCTCTCGCAGGGTGTCACCATGTTTCCCCGCAGTGACCTGGAGCTCTTCATACTGATATGGGGAGAAGAGGACAGTTCACAAGGAAGTTATAGCCTGGTCCAAGTCCCAGCTTGAATTGAGCCAAGGAAAAGTTGGTCACTGGCCCAGGGAGGGTCAACCAGTCTGGAAGTCATGACTGTATTGGTGGAGGTGGGAACCCTTTCACCCCAGAAGGACTCAGTGCCATTCTTGAAACTCTTTCTGGGGAATGGTACCAACTGCCATTAGACAAAAACACCCAGAATCTACTCTATGCTTCCCAGCTGGGGGTGGGACCCAGCCTGTGGCACAGAGTGTTGCCCCCTGCATCATGGGACATGCCTTGCTCTGGTACAGCGTCTCAGCCTCGGTCTTGCTCCTCTGGGCGATCTCCTCGTACTGGGCCTTGACCTCGGCGATGATGCCGTTCAGATCCAGGTTGCGGCTGTTGTCCATGGAGAGGATGACGTTGGTGTCAGTGATAGTCTCATGCTTCTGGGACAGCTCCTACAACACAAAGGAAGGTCTGGCCGTGACATCCCTTCCCACAGGCTCAGGTTGCAAGGACACCCACTTCCCCAGTTAAGAGAATACAGACCCTCAGACTAAGTGTACACTGAGGGGGAGCAAAAGTGATGTGACCCCCATTTGTATGCCTCCCCCACGGTTGTTCTGAGCCTCCTTAGCAGCCTTCACCACTTAGGCTAATTTTGTGCCTAAGTGCCCCCCAAAAGAAGCCAGTCCCTGCCAAATACCTTAAATTTATTTGTTATTTCAGAATTCACATGTGTGTACGGGCGGGGGGGGCGGGGAGTGGTGATGAGGTGGGAGACACTTACTTCTGAAGTATATTGGGCACAAGACAGATCTCTTCCTAAGGGGAGCTAGACATTTGAGGGGTGGAGGCAGGAAAAGTTGTCCTAAACCTTACTTCTTGTGACATCAGAGAAGAAAATTTCTCTTCCCCAAGACTGATGCCACAAACCCAGTGGCCGGGAATGACAGAAAGTTGAAGTCATCCAGTTCATAAGCTGCACTCCTACCACCTTCTCGCCAATTGGGAAGGACCCCCCTTGATGAAAAGAGGGTGGAAAGCAGGAGTCTGTCCAGGAGCAGCCTCCTTACCGCCTCATAGAGGACTTTCAGGAACTCGACCTCCTGGCTCAGCACATCCATCTTGGTCTGCAGCTCCACCTTCGTCATGTAGGCATTGTCCACATCCTACAGGGAACACCAAAGGGCCTCTGGGGAAACTGACCCTCCCTCCACCACCACCTGGCACCTTCCCTGCCTGGGTCCCACCCTCTCTCTGTCACTCTGCTCTACCCACTCCCTGTCCGCAGCCCTTCAACATCCCAGACACCTCCAGGGGAACCACAGGACATGCAGCTTCCCACATACCTCTGCCAGTGGCTCTGTGTCCCTGTCACACTCCCACCCCGGGACCATCAGCACTGGATGGGACCCAGCTTTGCCCACCAGTCTCTCCCTCCTCGCTGAGACACAGTGTATTACCACGATGGGGTACTACGTTCTCTGTGAGTTTCCACAGTCAACTCTCATTCTGTCTGTCCCACCTCTCCTGAGTTTTCCTGGATTCTATACCAAGGGCCTCACAGGAACCTAGGGTGAGGACCCCCACTTTTGACCTTCTAGCTCAAATCTTTATCAGCACAACCGACAGCAACTTTAAGTAGGCATTCTAAGGAATTCCTATTCCTTCCTTAGCTCTTTAGAAGAAAGTGCTTTCTGTGTTTTTGCATTTATTATGAGCCACGATAGGCTTTAAGCAGGTCATTGCTGAGCAGTGCTCTATCCAAAATGCAAAACGTCTTCAAAAGCTGTGCGCAGAAGCCTCAACTACCCAGATGCTTTTTGTTCCAGACAGAACATGCCCTAGACGCATCTCACCCCTTTCTCTCACTAGCCACTGCTGTTTGCACGTGGAGTTGTTTTCCAGCCTATGTCTCCACCCCCAGCCGTGACATTCTCTTGCTCACCTTTTTAAGAGTCACAAAGTCATTCTCAGCAGCCGTGCGCTTGTTGATCTCATCCTCATACCTGTCAGGACCCAGATGATACAGCAGTGAGATTAGTTCCAGTTTGTTTTTCTTTTCTTTTTCCTACTTTATTGACCCCAAATACCCTATTCTCTGGGAATATGAAACCCTATTTTAAATGTCTAAATGGAAGTTATGATATCCCAAATGAGGATAGATTTCTATAAATGAACCCTCAAACAGGCAAAAAAAAAAAAAAAAAAAATTCCTCTAAAGCCCTAAAGTCATCCTCACAAATAATCAACAAAGATCCAGGACTCTCTCCCCCCATCAGCACGAATGCAAATGAGAGGTGCGTGACTTTGAGAGGGACAGATGGGATGGCTCAGTTCAGTATCTCTCTGCACTCAGAGTTTACCCTGCCACCTACTTCTTCTTATAATCCTCCACAAGATCCTCCATGTTGTTCAACTCTGAATCTTGTGATGTTCTTTCCATAGACAGCCCGTCCACATGTTTCTGGAGACGATCAATGTACTCCTGGAAGATGGGGTCCAGGTTGGTGCTGCTGGTGCCGACATTCATCTGCTGCAGCAGCTCCCACTTGGTGCTCAGAACCTGGTTCTGCTGCTCCAGGAACCGCACCTGCCGTGATCAGAATGCAACCATGTAAGCACTCAGTCATCCTTCACGCTGGCAAGCCGCGCTCGCCACAGGCAGCTCTCGGTGCTACTTTGGGACCCAGAGAAGCCCACAAGGCTCCATCCTCGTCAGCTGGGCATAGGATGGTGCCAGGCAGAGCACTCCCTGTCCTGGCATCTGGAAAATCTACAGACTCCCGCTGCTCCACAGGGGACAACTCTCTCTTAATTCAGTGCCTACTATTTTGTTTGCAGCTGCCCCCAGGACCCCAGGCCAATTCCCTCCTCAATTTTATTGAATTTCCAGCAAAGATCCCATAAATTCAGGGGAAAACCAAAAGCCGGTATCCGCTGGCACTGCTCCCCTGCTGAGTATGAGAGAATTGGAGGGCTGGGCTCCTCAGCCTAGTTTTAAAAGTCTTGTAAATTCCTGCCTGTTTCAAGGCAGATAAACTAAAACAGGTTCGTCTGCCTTGAAATGGGAGAAAGCCCAGTAACACTCCAAAGTGACACCAATAAAGACTTTATGGATCACAGAACTGACAATGCTTCTCTTGAAGGCAGGAAATTCATTCACTCCCAAACGGATATTTTGACTAAGCTTTCCAGAATTTAACCGAGTAATAATTCTAGGGAAGGAAAGACTACTTCAGAAGATGTCCTGTGGCCTGTATTGGTTTTTCTATGATCTTCAGAATTTTCTATAAATAGCATTTATTTGGACTACAACAATATAACCAAAGAGACAAATAATTCCTAACTGCAGACTGCTATGGAAAACGCATCTTTCCCATTTGGAAATTACAAGTAACCCTGGCACCTAGAGGAAACGACTCCGGGCTGTCTTCTTTTCAATCAGCACGTGAAGTGAGGCATCCTGAGCGTCTGAAGACTCACCTTGTCGATGAAGGAGGCAAATTTGTTGTTGAGAGTTTTGATCTGCTCCCGCTCCTGAGACTTCACATTCTGTATCTCTGGGTCGATTTTCACATTGAGAGGCTGCAGGAGGCTCTGGTTGACGGAGACTTCATGGATTCCTCCACCAGGGTATCCTCCAGGCCCGAAGCCACCGGGACCTCCGAACCCTCCATAGCCACCGCCGCCACCACCGCCAAAGCGGCTGCCACCAAAGCCGCCTCCAAAACTGCCTCCTCCAAAGCCGCCGCCGCCTCCAAAGCCACTGCCACCTCCAAAGCCGCCTCCAAAGCCGCCTCCTCTGCCACCAAATCCACCACTCGAGCCAAAGCTTCCGCCTCCTCCAGCCACACTAATGGAGATGCTCTTGGTCCCTCCAAGGCCAACAAGACTCCGACTGCTGAAGCCTCCGCCGCCGAAGCCCCCTCCACCACCGCCATGGCGGCTCAAGCAGGAGAAGCTGGAAGTGGATCTCCGGCTCCCACCGGAGACCACAGCAGAGCCGCTGCTGAAGCCCCGGAGCCCTCCACCTCCTCCTCCTCTTCCTCGAGATTTGCACGAGATCTGACAACTCATGATGCCTTTGCCCAGCGAAGAAAGTCAAAGGTTCCTGAGAAGAGTCAAGGCTGGAGACTGCTCTGCTCCTGGGAGACTGTCAGGGCCCCCTATATACCTGCCACCTAGGTGTTGGCGTGCATGGGTGTGGGCCCACTTACGCTTGGGTTTGGTCTGCCTGGAAGCTATTCCTGGTGAGTGATTATCAAGCTAATAGCCATTAAAAACCTACTAATCAGCTCCATCCCAGAAATTGCTTTGATTGCAAATTTCTGTTTATCTGGGTATCTGTCACGCCATTTGATTTTTGTAAAATCATCAGAAGAGGAGATCAGGATTTGGTGTCCTCAGTCAGAAGGAGGACCTTTTGCAGAATGCTCTGGACCAACCCACGGGAGGCTGGCCACCCACTGTGCAGTCTCTCCATCCCAGTTCACCAGCCCCTTCTGCACCTGCCCTATAGCTCTCCTTGCTTTTCCTCTGCCCCAGGAAGAGTTTTAACAAGCACAGGGAGATTTTGCAGATGTGGGGAAATGGGCATCCTCTTACAGAAAGAAGTTGGCCTAGGATGTTGCAAAAGAGTTGTCATTTTCCAAAATATCTTGGCTCTTTTCTTCTCAGGCTAGAGTAGAAATATGCAATAACCTGGCACTGAGAAGAGGACGTTCTTTCTTGTAACTGGAAGTTTTTCTACCCATCATCCCTGTCAGTTTTCTCACGAAAACCCAGAGGATGAGGGGTTAAGGTCTGTGTAACTCAGGGTACCTAATGAAACGCTGCAGCCAAAGACTTTACATCCGGGTGTACGTTGGCTCAGTCGGTGGGTAATCACGCACTGCCCAGCATCCTGAGAAGCAATTAGGTCAGTTGATCTTCAATGGCAGGTGAACATCGGAAGGCCCAGCCAGACCCACCAGAGTCACCAGATGCACAGAGCTCTCACTCCTGAACTCAACCACAGTCTCTCCTCTGTCCGGCTGGCTAAGGAGTGGGAGATGCGCTTTGAAGCAAAAGAACTAAATTGAAAGTCAGAAGCTCTAGTTTTGAATCCCAGATTTGGCATTGATTGGCCATATGACCCCAAATTAAACTGAAGCTTTATAGTCTTAGCTATAAAATGGGAAATTTGCATGAAGTTTTTTAAAAACTGTAATGCACAATACAAATGTTAGTATCATTATCATCTGTGGTGAGATAAAGATCATTCTTTTTCCTTTCGCCTTTGGTTTTTCTCTCTCCTAATGACTGACCATGCACTCAACACAGGCACCGTTCATTACAGAACCAGGATGTTCAGATCTTGGGACAAAGTTAGCACAGAAAATATAAAAAGCATAAGCTTTGGGGCAGTGCCTGTGTCTCAAAGGGGTAGGACGCTGGCCCCATATGCCGGAGGTGGCAGGTTCAAACCCAGCCACCCAGGTTCAAACCGCGGCCAAAAACTACAAAAAAAAAAAAAGCACAAGCTTTGAGCTTAAGTCCCAATTTCATTGTGTTTTAGTTAAATGACCTTGGATAATTCATAGTACTCTTTGAATCTCAGTTTCCTCATTGATAAAAAGTGATTAAGAATAAGAAAAATATTGGTATTGTACAAACAGAACAAGATAATATACCCACTAAACATGGGTCCTACCTAATAGCAGAAACTCAATAAATGTTATTGACCTTCCTGCCCCATCCACCAAGTTTCCAATCATCTGATCTAACTACATGGCAGGGGAATGTATGGGGATAAAGAATAGGGAACTACATTAACTATTTGATTTGCAGGAAAAAAAAAAGGCTGAGAGAAGCAAATCCCTGTATCTCCTTGATTCTTTTTCCCAATCTTGCTTACGTGATTATAATCATGCAAACAAATGATAAAGCTAAAAGCTTTGGAAAGAGTCTCAGTCCAAAGCCAAGTGTGTCGTTATCTGTGGATATCTGAGCGACGCCCTAATTGTCCATTACTCCACCATGACTGTGCTGAGGACATGCCAGCTTCTGGGGAGGAGGGGGGGTCTCAATCCCTCTATAAAGGAATGGAATAAACATTTACTGAACATCTACCACATCCTGGGATGTGTCCACCACTCAATCTGTGTGTGTTACTGCATTTTAATTCTATCACATTTGGTCTCTCTCTCCACTGAACATGTTCCCTTTCTAGACCCAGTTGCCAATTTTTGAAAGTCAAGTTGTAAAGGAGTCCTCCTAATCTCTTTAAATATGGAGAGCAGAATTAAAGCAATTTGGATATTATGTAACTTATCTATTTCCATTTTTTTATTTTCACCTTTTACATAATCTCAACATGCTATTCTAGATCATATGCTTTGCATTCTTTAAGGGAGTAAAATGCTGATTAACAATCTTGGTTTGACTGTGATTTTCCCACTAACCTTCATCATGGTTCCTCAATTTTCTCATCTATAAAATGGGAACATTTATTCTGAATTTTCACTGTCCCTCAAGGATGTTGACCTGTTGGTGTAAAGGATTTTAAGTTTTGCCGTGTCTAAGTGCAGAACAGGGATCCTATAGAACAAAACCTGTCTTCATGCTCCCCACATTTTCTTTCAACAAGTTGGCAGCAAGCCCAAGATCCTAAGTGCTTCTCATAGGTTTTCAAAACCATATCCAGTAGCCAGTTGGGCAGAAAAATGAACCCCCAATATTAAGCAGAGAAAAGGTTAACTATTTAGTTAATAGGAAAGAAATTAAACTCTCAACCAAACCTGGATGCCAGCCCCAGATTCCCAGGTCAGAGTTAATTTCCTCCTCTCTCTTAGCGGCTGTCTACCGCTCTTGCAGCCTCCTCGTCACTGTCCTCCCTGTGTTGTAATGAGCCATGTCCCCACATGTATGCCGGGCAGAGTCAGGGTCCTATTTATCTTTACCCCAACCCTCCATCCCCTCAGCACAGAGTGGTTATTCAGGGAATAAACCTACAAAAATCATTTCTACTTTTCTTGGTTTGGAATTGCAGATTTTTCCAGATGCGTGAATGCGATGTTAGCTATGCCCTGAATCGTTGCAGCCTTTCATGTGCTTGTGTCCATAAGATCCCACTGGAAGAGCTGTCTGATCCCACTAGAAAGCTTCTGCCCAACCCTAACCAGGTCTCTCTCCTTCCCAAAGACCAGCATACCAGCTGGACAGAGCCACCGTGTGTGCCAAGAGTTTGGGTTTTAAAGCACAAAACCAAACAAACCCCAAACTCTCCTCTTCCAGCCCCTCTTGCTGGGCTTAGGCTACTGAAGGGATCAAACCCACAGGGAGGCCACGAGCGTCAAAAAAGAAGTTCAAAAAGCAGAGAGGCTGGGAGTAGCTCAGCGCAGCAGAAGCCCCACTGGAACCTGGCTCTTGAACGGCTGGCCGATTCTGGGTGCCTCCCATTGGAGTGCCAAGGTGCTGCTCTGAGGAGCTCCACAGCCCTAGTGGCGCCCAGAGAAGGTAGGACAGGAGGCTCCCAGGCTCCCAGCAGGAGTCCCTTGCTCAACATCTCCCTCCAGGGCATCTCTTTATAAATGATTATTTTAAAGCTACTTACTCAGTCTACAGTCCCAGCCCCTGACCCAGTTCTCCACCTCGGCCCTTGCTTCCCTCCTTTCTTACTCAATATCTGCACTTTAGTACCTTTTTTTTTTCCATTCGACCCCTTTTCTTACACAGGAGACCTGTTGATTTTAATGTACCCTAGCCAAACTGGTTGGGACCACGAAACCAGTCTGGCAGGCAGCCAAGTCCACCCTCAGCAAGAAGCACTGAACGTTCCCACCATGCAGAGCCCCATTCTGGAATGAGGTGATTCCAGAACATACATACCAACCAGGCTTATCAAGAAAGCAGGGTGTGCCTGCTACTCAGAAACAACCAGACCCCAGAAGCAGAGGAGGGGTGAGGCAGGGACTCAGGCCCAGCACCCAGCAGGGGCTTCGTGCATATCAGCTGTGGGAAAGCAGCAACCCAGCTCGTGATAAACAAATCAGCCACAGCAGGAGACTCCAGCACAGCACCTGGCACATAGCAAGTACCGGACAGGTGCCACTTCTTTCCCATTGCCACAGCCTTAAGTGTCACCTGTAGTTCTAATTATCTAACTGAGCCCCAGAAGATTTGATCCAGAAAATAGATAATTGCACGTTCCAGCTTTTGTTCTCAATGGGCTCAATCTCCAGCTGAAAATAGCCAGGTGTTGTGGCAGGTGCCTATAGTCCCAGCTACTTGGGAGGCTGAGGCAAAAGAATCACTTAAACCCAAGAGCTTGAGATTGCTGTGAGCTCTGGCACCATAGTAGTCTACCCAGGGCTACAAAGTGAGACTCTATCTCAAAAAAAAAAAAAAAAAAAATCTCCAGCTGAATCAGCTTAGCTTCACATCACAGGCTGTATAACTGCTGTCTGGTTAATGACACAGGGTGACTTTGCTTGTGTGTCCCCACCTACATGTCTTAATTCACACAGAGAAGGCCACCGCTTTCTCTGTCAGAGAGACAAAGGCAGCTGTCAAATATCCCCTCCCATCCCAGTTGTGATTTCAGAAAAATGGAGTCACCAAGATTCTACCACCCACGCATTCCTCACGACTCAGGGCCTTCTCCAGGTTTCTCCGGATTTAATGGTGCCCCCTTCTCATGCAACCCCTCAATCTTGGGGAGCCTTCCTACCAATTTTATATTGTGCTGCTGCCATTGGCAGCTATAATTCACTTTCAGGGCTTCTGCCTAGACACCCAGATTTCCTCAGCGGCAGCCTGCACCAGGCACACACACAGGGACCCCCCAGACACACCCAGCCCCCGCCTCACCCACGACACCACTTGCAGCAGCCCCCGCACCCTTGTGATCTCTTTAACTTCTTTTGAGGCTTCCTGAGTTGGGCGGGCTGGGGATAATTGGAGGAGGAGAAAGGTGGGGAAATATCCGCCCCCCAAAAAGAGAGACAGAGTAAGTATGAAAACAAATTTCATTTTAAAAGATCAAATTCATGGCTCGGCGCCTGTGGCTCAATCGGCTAAGGCGCCAGCCACGTACACCTAAGGTGGCGGGTTCGAATCCCCAGCCGGGCCCACCAAACAACAATGATGGCTGCAACCAAAAAATGGCCGGGCGTTGTGGCGGCTGCCTGTGGTCCCAGCTACTTGGGAGGCGGAGGCAGGAGACTCGCTTGAGCCCAGGAGTTGGAGGTTGCTATGAGCTGTGATGCCATGGCATTCTACCCAGGGGGATAGCTTGAGGCTCCGTCTCAAAAAAAAAAAAAGACTTTATTATGTACATAATAAAGTGTTTATACATAGTATAAAAGTCCATAACTATTGCTATTTATGTTATCTCACTTCAGTCTCACAAGGTCCTCCCCAGTTGCTATTCTGTTTTACAGAGGAGGAA